>JAATLQ010006892.1:24212-87375 GCA_013421005.1 Heliconius erato x Heliconius himera | reverse complement strand
TGCACCTAAGGAGCAGCACTCCGTGGCATATCCGGCCGTCCGAGGTCAGACGTCAGATGACTTCCGAGGGACTTTCTATCCTATAGCCTTGCATTGATCCTTGGTCGTTTAAGCTGGGCCTCCCTCAGGAAACCGAGGGTCTCACCTGACTGAGTTGACCGCCTAGATGGCATTTGATAATCTTTCCAATCCCGTCCCGCACGCCTCCCTCTGTGTCTGCTCTAGAGCAGGTTATCGCTTGAGACCACGGCCATGGAACCAACGCCCAGATGTCGTTCGGAGCTACTACGGAGATGGACGAGAGAATGCTTCAATTCTGCGCCTGGCTCTATAGCAAAGTAAATTTAGAAGCGATTGCACGTATTTTGGAAATATCTAATAATTATAATGTATTTCGTCGCGGCATTGTTGGTTACATCTTTCGTTTAAGTATTTTTGGGTAAGAGAATAGTAGGTAGTCTGTTGTTTATAATTTCTTTCGTTTAAGTTTTCTGTTGTTTGTGTCATTTGTTCAGGTGTGTATTTTTTTAAACAATTGGAACATCCTTATTGGAGCTACGAAAATGTGGGTTGCATTAAGGTTTCAATAATTTTCACATTAGTAATCTTAAGTGCTTTGCAAACATAGGTACATTATATGAATAATTCAGTAGTTAAAGCGGGCGAAGCCGCGAGCGGGTCGCTAGTATTAAAATAAAAATGGTTTATGATGACGACATTTGATAACTAATATAGTGTTGAAATTTATTTCAAATTTATCGAAACCCAATATATGCAAGTAATGAATATTTTATTTTATTCGATCACAAATATATAAAATTTTGATATCATTTTTAATTTATAGTGATAATATCACTTTTAGGATATTTTTGAGGCCGGTCGTGGCGCAGCGGCACGAGGTGTGACTGCAAAATCGACTGGTTGTGGGTTCGATCCCCACTCGAGGAGATGAAATATTTACTTAAATTTATATTTCCATTTCTTCGCTCTGGAGTCGAGGTTAAGCGCTGCGTTGATCTGCTACTCAACACGCAATGCCTCCAGAATTCGGCAGAAAGTGGGAAACACAGTGTCTTAACACTAGGTTCCCTCTGCCTACCCTGCTGTGTGCGGGATACAGCGTGAAGCTAATTTAATTTTTTTTTATATCACTTTTATTAACCCATATTACTCACTAGGTTTGGTTATACATGCATTTTATCTACTAATAATAGAATGTCTATGAAGGTTGTGTTAGTAGTCGTAGAGATGCAAATTTTTTTTTAATATTGACATATGTTTCACATTTTATCATCATGATTCCAGTCTTAAGTTCGCCCCTGAGTGGACAAAGGCTTCTCCAAAGGATTTACAGGACGCTCGGCCCTTATCCTTATTTTTAAATCCTTATATCCTCCGTATGGAGCGGTTTTTGCGACCTGCACCAGATCGTTGGTCCACTCGGTGGGGTCCTGCCTATTGGGCAACGTCTAACTGGTGATCGCCATTCAAGAACCATTCTGACCCAGCTACCATTGGTTTTCTTCGCTATGTATTGTATAGAAGAGAGAATCTTATTAAAAACTAATATCTTATCTTAATTGCGCGGCGTTGAGTTCTGCCACTCAACACGCAATACCTCCAGAATTAGGCAGAAAGTGGGGAAAGGAGTGTCTTAACACTAGGTTCCCTCTGCCTACCCTGCTGTGTGCGGGATACAGCGTGAAGCTGATTTAATTTTTTTTTTATTCTTATCATCCTGAAAGAGTTATAAGATAAAAAAGGCATATAATAACTAACACAGCCTACATGACACTATATATATCCACTACAGAGATAATAAATATGATAGTCTTGTCCACATTGCAGCTTCTCTATATTGAATGTCCGAGCTACTTCCATGTCCTAGTATTGTCATATAGTCAATACCATGTATCAATACATGTTTCAGCGTGTTATTCTATCGAAACGATGTTTGGATGTTAGCGTTTCATCACTTGGCATATGTTTTTGAAGGATATGCTTTATTTTCGTATATATTTTGGAAGAGAGAATATCGATTTTTCAAAAAATAAAAAGATATGCCGTAATGCAAAATTATATGGTTTTTGATAGTACCAAATTTTTATATTTTTATTGATCATATTATAGTTTTAGTTTTGTAAAACGTTGAAACGTATATAAAATGACAAATAAAGATATGTAATGTAAAAATTAATCGCGTAGTGTCAATTGGATTTTTTACTTCAGCGATCTTCTATGAATTTTGTTTGGCACGGTATCCCTTGCACAGCAGAGTAGGCGGAGGGAACGTGTGTTTAAACACTCCGTACCCCCAATCTCCTTCGAATTCTGGAGACATTTCGTGTTGAGTGGCGGAACTCAACGCCGTGCTTTTCCTCGACGCCAGTCATACTAAAATGAGAACGAAGAAATGAAAATATAAATTTAAATAAATATTTCATTGCTTCGAGTAGGAATCGTACTCACAACCGACCGCGTTTACAGTCACACACTTGTTCTCCTGCGCCACGGCTAGCTTCTTTTTGTTTGTTAATGCAATATTTTGCTTTATTTATTTATTTATTTAAATAGAGTATAAACAGTTAAGTTCTTATTTATTATTATTTATCTTAAGTTGACTTAAGTAATTGCCGTCATCTATTAAGATAACATGAAGATATATACATATCTTTTATCCTTATACTTTAACTTTGACAAATGTTTCCTAACTTTCCTATTTTTGATAATACGAAAATTTTGATGGTGCTAAATAATTAAAACTTATACTAAATTCAAAAGAACTTTTTTAATCAATGATATTAAAATGAATGAATAAAAATCTCAGTAGAAATGTAGTGCCAGTATGCTACAGGGAGTGCTCATTTTTTATGAGATGTAATAAAAGTTAAAGGAGGCGAAGCGACTTGAAACTTTGACAGCTTTAAGCTTCGAATCGAAGTTCATAAAGTTGAACTTTAAAACTATCCACGCTATCTATTTATAAACTAAAAAAAATATTAAGATAAGATGATGCTATCGTGGCCCGATAGCCTCGTCTTATAAAAGTGTATAAAAGTGTAGGGAACGACAAGTGTCTTAATGGGAACAGAGTTGCCTAGTGAGCCTAGCCTGCTATGTATGGAACGGTATTATAAATATTCAAGGTAAATAGGATTTAATTAATCATATAAATAAGCATTTTTATAAAGAAAATAATTCGAAACGTGAAATCAGTTTTCTTTATGTCAATTTTAAAGACAAAGAAATTAATCTTAAGTTTAAGTTGCGAATCTTACACAGTTCTTTGAAAATTGAGACTGTGTAAACGATAATATTTCAATTGCCTATTGAAGAATCCTTCTCTAAGAATTATGTTTATTTCCGTTATTATTAACTCAGTAAAGTTAATTTTAATTGTCGAGGTCAAGCGCGGCGTTGAGTTCTGCCACTTAACACGCAATGCCTCCAGAATTCGGCAGAAAGTGGGGAACTGAGTGTATTAACACTAGGTTCCCTCTACCTACCCTGTTGTGTGCGGGATACAGCGTGTATATGTATAGCAGAATTTTAATTAAATCTTTAATATTTTTTTCGCGATCTTTTAAGCTTCCGGAGGAATATTATTTCTAAAAACATATAACTAAAACTACTACATGAGTATAACTGTTTCTATTTCAGAAATCCGACGTTAAGTCCTATGAGAGAAGCATTGGCGAATGCAGTTCAATTATTTAGTTATTTATAGCAACTAGCATTCGTTTTACATTCAAAGCAAACGAGTGACCATATTCCAATGAATTTTCATTTTAAAATCAAATTAAATTTATTATAGTTTATTAGGCCAGTTAGCAATGTGACTGTAAAAACGACTGATTGTGGGTTCGATCCCCACTCGAGGAGATGAAATATTTACTTAATTTTTTATTTCCATTTCTTCACTCTGGTGTCGGGCTAAGCGCGCCGATGAGTTCTGCCACTCAACACGCAATGCCTCCAGAATTCGGCAGAAAGTGGGGAACGGAGTATTTTTACACTAGGTCCCCTCTGCCTACCCTGCTGTGTGCGGGATACAGCGTGAAGCTGATTTTATGTAGTATAAGAGTCTAATTAAGTAAGTGAATAATCAAATGTTTAAATAATATCTGGCTAAGGTACAAAGCTTTCGATTTAAAAACACCCACTTTCAAAACGGTTTATTTATTAGGGAGCTACGGTGCTACAAACAGACAGACAAACTTAAAACACTCTTTTTGCATAACATTTCCTCCAAGAAATAATCGAACCCGTAACCATCACGTACAGTAAAAGCTATCTAAAACTAATTTAGTAACTTTAATAATATATTTATATATCCTAATTTGTATCCGTATGAATTGCAAACTGGCTATTACGGCTGGATAGTTTTGACACAACTGAAACCCAAAGTTCATTTAGAACTATGCCAGTCCGAGTTACTGGTATTATATTACCTATACAGTATACGCTATATCTAATATATTGGTAACTATTCAAACTCCTCCATATTTCATTGAACTGAATTTACTTTTGGTAAATATTTGTGACGCCTTTATAGATAAATGGTGACTACACGCAATGGTTGTAGGTTCGATATTCCGTTTTGGGAATGCCGATATTTATTTAAAAAAGAAAATAATGTTGTGTACTGTCACTACAGAGAATAAAGAACAGCGTGTCAGAGCAATAGGTTGGCTCTACGATTACCATAGTAGAAAAATTAGTAGTTTAAAATAAAAATTAAAAAAAATGTTCCATTTTATTTAAAAAAAAAAAAAAATTAAATCAATTTCATGCTGTATCCCGCACACAACAGGGTAGGCAGAGGGAACCTAGTGTTAAGACACTCCGTTCCCCACTTTCTGCCGAATTCTGGAGGTATTGCGTGTTGAGTGGCAGAACTCAACGCCGCGCTTAACCTCGACACCAGAGCAAAGAAATGGAAATATAAATTTAAGTAAATATATCATCTCCTCGAGTGGGGATCGGACCCACAACCAGTCGGTTTTACAGTCACACCTCGTGCCGCTGCATAACGACTGGCCTCAATCCATTTTAATTAATAAACTATATTTAAATATTTTCGACTATATACATACATGTCTGGTTTTTTAAGCTGTATATGATCAGATGGACTTTATCAATATTTGCCACAGAGAGCTTACAGAGAGCTTTAGATTAAAAGTTTGTAACGGAAAATGATTAAAGCTTAACCATATTGCGTCATATACAATTTAAACTAGTAAATTAAAATTCAAATTTCGTTACAGATAAAATCAGCTTCACTCTATATCCCGGACACGACACAGTACTAAAAGGAATGCTAGTGTTAGGACACTCCGTTCCCCACTTTCCGCTGAATTTTTCGAGGTATTGCGTGTTGAATCGAACCTACAACCGTCGCGTAAACGGTAACGTCACGTGACAGTCGTTACAGATAATCTCTTACATATTGGGATTCATATGAAATTACGGCTCTATTCACAAAAATAGAGCTATAGCGATATAGAGCACATATGCAGTACATTCACGCTTCCCTTATGCAGTGACATGAATATATTACAAGTAACGAGAATAGTTGCTTTGAAGATCTATTTTTACTAGAAATATGGGAAAAATACGTCAACGTGACTTTCAATAAAAATAGTAACAAATATGGATATTGCTTCTGCGTATTTTTATATAAGGAATAGGGGATCTTATTTATATTTCTAACTATATTTAATTAACCTCATATAATACCACTCCGGAGAAAATTTTAATTTTATTAATAATAAATTGACAAAGGAGATTAGAAAAAGTTATATTTAACCCGGCGTTCGTCGCTATCGGGTAAAAAATACCACAGAGGTAATAAAAACTCATGTATTTATTTTTCTACATGCCATGCCCATGGACGCAGTGGATGTGGAAAGTAAGAATGGAAGAAAATTACCCTGTAGCGACACCAGAGCAAAAAATGGAAATATAAATTTAAATAAATATTTTTAAAAATTTTAAAGTGGTATTCCACACTTAGGAAAGCAAAATATTTCTAAATAATAATATTAAAAATTAAAAAAAATAATAATTTCTTCGAGTGGGCATTGAACCCAAAACCAGTCATGTTCACAGTCACACTTTGCGCCTCTGCACCACTGTAAAATAAAATATCAATTTATAAATTTCCGTGATAAATGTACATATTATATGTTTACGTTATTAAATATACATTATAAAGTGTTTCAGAAATTGTAAAATCATATCTAAATTACCGCGGTTTTGGCGAAACACGAACGCAGTAATGTATTTTGTTATCTTACTACAAGTACATTGTTTTGAAATACAAATAAGCAAGTCTAATTCTGAATTTAAGTGAATGGAGCTGCTTAGGAGTATAATAAAATCTAATTTGAGTCAAAACGCTCTATAGCAGGCCGCGTTCTGTGTGGGGACTGTTGAGAATTTAATACGCTTCCTATTAGAGCGAAATGTTGTAAAGGCTTTGTTTTAACATATAAAACAAAGGAAATTACTTTTTTCTTTTTTTTTTTTTTATCTTCACGCTGTATTCTGCATAGAGTAGGGTAGATAGAGGGAACCTAGTGTTAAGACATTCCGTTCCTTACTTTCTGCCGAATTCTGGAGGTATTGCGTGTTGAGTGGCAGAACTTATAATAATATAAAATAAATTATATTGTGTAAAAAAGATATTAACCATAGAAATTAAATTATTAATTTTGCAAACGCTCACAAATTATCAAATTCCGACTAATTTGAAATATTCATAATAACATAATAATATCATGAAAACCAGGCACTCTCTATGTAATATAATTTAGTGACCATCTGGTTATATAAAGCAAAGAGCAAAATTTATTGTTTTTCATATCTAAACCTTGTCGCGGACTAGAAGATGTTGTGAGCCAGTAAACTGAACACTCGTGAAACGTTAAACAGGCGTAAAAGCTGTTGAGTCGTATAAGCTCCGATAAAAATAACTTTATTTAAAAAAATATCCCTACTTAGCCTCTCTACCCTAGATAGAGAAAACCTATGCTACGTATTAAGTGGCATAACTTAAAGTTACATTTTATAACCAAAGCGGGAAAATAAACATAATTTAACCTGGGAACCTAGTGTTAACTCCGTTCCCATTAAAACACTTCCGTTACCAATTTTTTTTTAGTTTAGTTTACCGATCTTGCTATCCAAAATTTTAAAACTTTTTCATCTTTTTATTAGCATAATATTACAATTACAATTGCTATTAATATGAGTATAAACCACAACCTTCCGAACCGTCCAACATATCACACAACACATATCTGCTTTTTTTTTAGCTTTACGCTGTATCCCGCGTATAGCAGTTCAGTTCCCCACTTTCAGCCGAATTCTGGAGGTATTGTGAGTTAAGTGGCGGAACTCAATGCCGGGATTTGGCCTCGTTACCAGAGCGTGGAAATGAAAATATTAAATATTTGACTTCTTAGAGTGAAAATCGAACCAACAACCTGTCGCGTTTACATTCGCACGATTGTGCCCCTGTGCCAGGACATCAATTTCTTTTTCTTTATTTAAATTTATTATTTATAACAATTTAACATTCAAATATATACAATCTTAACTTTAACCCTTAGCGACTGACGTGTTATTTTGTGACACTGCCACAGTACGTCTGTGGCAGTGTCGTATGACATACGTACGTATTTTGAATGTGTATTATATAAATAGAGTGGCATATTTGTTATTATTATATTTTGATTTTTTAGCTTACATACTAAGAACAGGTTTACTTAGAAAACAAAAACAATTATAACAAAAGTAAAAGTAAAAGACTTTATAGCTGCAATATCTGTAGGTCGGTTTTGAACACTGCAAACAAACCGGCTTATGACATACATACATATTTGACGTCATATATATTTAACGTCGTAAAACCCCGTTATGGCCATAACGTGGTTTTACAACGTTCCTACTCAAATGTAGCAAGTTCTTAGCTTGGTTGTTCAGTGTCTATCGCTTAATCCTTGCCTAAAATATGGCCCATAAGATTTGACAGTTCATGTTAAAGTTGTAGCATCGTGTACCTTAACCTTTCTCTAAGATTATCATAATTATTAGACGATCTAAAGAGTCATAATTTAACAGTATGAAAGAATTGCCAGCAAAAACATCCAGAACCCTATAAAATATGATCTGTCTTAATTTATTTTTCGTCTAAAGAATCGACACCTCCTTTCGTTGCATAATGAAAAATCAGTTCACCTTGCTCTTAAATTAGTAAGGCTGAAAAATGGGAGAAACGAATGTCATCTTCCTATGACGAGAACTGAAGCAGCAACAGCAGAAGCCTCTCCATCATCAAATAAATCTTTCTCTGATGAATCAAAGCAATCCAATAGAATGAAATCCTTTTTATCCGCTGATTATTGATCAGATTCACAAAATCAATTCTATAATTATTGCTATTGGCACTGTTGACTTGAACTCGCTGTTTTTTCTTAAATTGTGATGGTTAGTTATATCAGTTACATATAGAATTAGACACGTGACACGCGGATGCGTGTGTGACACATCTCCGCTGCGCATGCGTCATTAGTGACTGGGAGACTACCAAAAAAGGCACGATCGAATTTCTACGACGAATTAAGTTATGAATAAAAAAATCCGCTAAGGTGTTGTACCACCTACGTCAGTGATTAAGGGTTAAATTATTTTTTACTAATATAAATGAATCGATTGGTATTCTTTACGGGCTATATGTCACTGATGAGGGAAGAAAGAAAAACACATTGTCATCATCAATGATAGTTTAAGTGTTAATCAGCTTCACGCTGTATCCCGCACCCAGCAGGATAGGCAGAGAGAACCTAGTGTTAAGACACTCCATTCCAAACTTTCTGCAGGATTAGGTGTTAGGTTAGGTTTTAATAGTTATGTTCTTAGTTCGATTTTCTTAATGTATTTTTTTCAAGTAGTCTTTTCTTGTGATTATATCCTGAATTTGATATGCCTCAAATATGTTTTAATTACAAAAGTGTTTTTACCTTACAATACAATACATTGCTTGCTTCGTTATTCTATTGCTTGTATTAATTAATTTAATAATAGATATATCTAAGAAAAACAAACGCTTATATTACTCAGAGACTTAATTATAATTTTATATTGATTGTAAACGCAATGGTTGTGAGTTCGATTTCCACTCGGCAGAATTAATTATTTTCATATTCTTGCTTTGGCAAAGACACTCTAGACAACTCCGCGCAGCGTTGAATTACTTTGTTGAATCACTACTTAACACGCAATGTTTAAAAAATCAAGAAAAAAATGGAAGATAGTGTTTTAACACTAATTTCACTACGTTACTATTAATATCCTGTTATATGCGGGATACAGCATAAAGCAATATAAAACGAAATATTTATATATGTAGTTGTTTACAATAGACAAGTATGGAAGTTAGAAATATACAAAATTTGTTTGTTTGGCACCATTCTATAGCAATCTTTATCTATATTTAACATGTTCATAACCCGGAAAGGACTATGCCTTTGTATGAACCTTAATAAAACTTTCGCAACTCTAAACAACAAGAGTTCAAATAAGAATTTATGTACTGGATTCGTAAGAATCAGTCGTTAATGTATTTTAAGCGACGTAAAACTTGTCCCACTCTCGTTTAAAGCCAAGTTAATTATTCTGTTCCTATAATTAAAAGTATTTTGTTAAAATTATCAAATGATTGCCACTAATTTTATTTCGATGAAAAATGAGGAACGATAGTGTCCTAATGGGAACAGAGTGTTTTAACACTAGGTGCCCAGGTTACCTACCCTGCTATGATACAGCGTGAAGATAAATAAATAAGATTAAGAAATGAGAATTAGAATTTCATGGACATATTTTATAACTAGCATAGAACAAAAATATATAATATAAATATAATTTCCTCGGATAGGCCGAAGCCACTATCTGCCGCGTTTACAGTCCCACGTGCTCCATGACTAGCTTCTCCACAACAAAAACGTTAAAATTATCAAAATTTTTCAAAATATCTTAACTTTTAAGAATAAATCCTTAAGATGGAATAATTTAGGTATTTGCAAATTACGCAATTACGTTATAATTACTGCCAATAACACATTTAACCGTGCGGTGTTTGTCTAAGTGCTTGAATACGCCTCGTCTCGATTAATTGAAACCTAATTACGGTAATGTATATATAATCTCCAGAACACGATATTGAGTATGTTGTAATAAGCTGTTTGTAAGCTGTTGGTATTATATTAATAACTGTTTAAGGTCTGTATTTAGAAACCGCTCTCAAGTCTGAGGTCGATCTTGAGATGCCATTTTCATTCACAGATATGTATAACGAAGCGGAGCGCGTGGGCTTGGGTATACAGTCTTGACTCCTTAGGTCTTCTTTCATACTCGGAATGCGGTGTAGTCAGATGAAGTTTTAGTGCAACCATGCAGTATGCCACTAGAAGGAGAAATGCAGTCCATTTTTTTTTATTCGAATATGCTTTATTGGTGTTGACCTGGACTGGTCTTGACAGCATCACCGGGATGGGAGGGGCGAGATAGCTCGCCCCTCAAGAAAAATTACGAGCTTTGATGGACGCTGGTGAAGTGTTGGCGATCGCAGGGGAATGCCCTGCGTACTGCTAATTCTGCTAAAATAATGACGTGACTGTAGGTATAAAATACAAACAGCTAAAATATGTGGTTTTCGTGCCGTCGTCGCCAGGGCACATGCTTACGACCGTAAAAATTTGTTTTAAGAAATACGAATTATTAAGATTCTGATTAATATGTCTATTTTGCGAAACAATAACCAGTTTTTTCGTTATTTTTTTTAAATAACTTATCATTTTTACACAAGCGAATATCGCTCCAAAGTTATATATTACTCAATAATACATAATATTAATATATTAAATACAAATTTAATTGTTCTTGACGTAAATGAATTTCAGTATAAGTTATAGTGTAAACAAAACATCTTCAGAATATCTTCGAAGTAAAGCACACAGGCTCTTATCTACGTAGATAATGTGACAAGACGTTATTATCAAGCGTGTTTGTTCTCAAATTTCACAGATTGCTGCTTTTGCCCATACATGTTGGTATTACTAAATACATCTTGACAGCCGATTTAAATTAAATTAATTAATAGTTTGGTGGGCGGGCGGGTTTTATCTACAAGAAAGGACATAAGTAGCTTATGATATCTATAAACTCCCTCTCGTCACCATACATTCAATAGCAATAGTATAATATTATTCCAGATACTTAGTTATTCATAATAAATTTTACTTATTGAGAAAACGTATAAAATTTGAACGTAGCAGGATTAAAACCGGCGCCTCTTGGAAATCATATGGATTGTTTGTTTGATATTTTCCTTTCCTAAGTGTGGAATAATGCTTTAGAAATATTAAAAATATAATTAATGATTTTCTATGCAAGCCTTCATTTGTTGTTTTCTATTAAAAAGCGAAATTAAGTAAGCAAATATTATAATATCTTATTTTAATATTTCTGCAGAGGCAGAGGGAACCTGGAAACTTAGTGTTTACACATTCCGTAAACAAACTTCCGTTTCACACTTTCCAACGGTTTCTCGAGGCGATTGCGTGTTGAGTAACGGAACTCAGCGCTTTACTTCGTTACCAGAGCAATGAAATGAATTACATTATAAAGCTAATATTATAAAGCTGAAGAGCTTGTTTGCTTGTTTGTTTGTTTAAAGGCTAAAATCTCTGGAACTACTGGTCGAATTTACATTTTTTGTATTTTGTATGAAAGCTACATTTCCCAGGAGTGATATAGGCTATTTATCATCAGAGTGTAATTCTTAGTTAGCTAAATAACGAACAAACGAACGACAAGCCGACAAGCCGACGGGCACCGGAGTAATAGGGTCCCGTTTTACCCTTTGGATACGAAACCCTGAAAACATGATGATATAAAAATGAATTCTTCTTGTCATTGAATTCGAACCCAATTTCTTCCTGTTTAGTCAGTGAGAGGGTATTTGTAAAAGTAAAAATAAAATATTTAATTGATTTATAAGTTACTATTATTAAAGAGGTTTTATTTATGTAATATATCTTTTTATTTGTTATACAATATATATACAATTGTAATGATGATAGATATACTAGTATTGCTATTGACTAAAGTATGCAAAATGTTCACGTGGACTACTGGAACTGAAATACAGACCGTGAATACTAAGTAGATACTTGTATAAATGACCAGTATTCATATAGATCCAGTACAGGTACAGGGACAGTCACAAATTTCAGCTGTTTTAAATAAAATTTTACTAGAATAAATCGAAATTTAGCAAATCAATGAAATTTTGAAGCTGAAATTTTATAACGGCATTGACACCTACACGTTATTTATTTTAGTCTTCAACTTCTATGTAATAGGTATAATTTTTATAGTTTTAACTTAAATTCTTTGCCAACTGCGAGCTCTTGCTGCGAACTCAAATACAGTAGGGTAAGCGGAGGTGCCTTACTTTCCATATTTTTTTAGAGAGAGAGAGAGAGAGATTACATGTTGAGTGATGAAAATAAACGCCACGCTTTGTCTTGTATCTAGGAAATAAAAATAATTCATTCCCCCAGGTCGGACTCCAACCCACGTCAACGACGGAACTAATAAATTTATTAAATTATTGTATTTCGTATCATTTATCAAAATCTATTCACTGGTTTAACAGTGACAAGGGAACAAGCGAACGGACATACGCACACACACACACACACATATATGTGTAATATGTGTAATATATTAACAGTAGTCAGTTAAAATCGACGTGTTATATGTTATACTAGTATGTTAAGATTAAGTTCTAATGAAAAGTGATTCGTACCTAAGATTTCTCGCCCAACGTCAGCTCAAGGAGAAGATTTCTTCATACTACTAGAAAAAAAATACTATTGATCAAACACATACATAAATATCTTAGTTATACTAACATCATGCTACTCTACTGGTTCGCCATTAAATGTTCTCGACTATCAAAACTTCTAAGCTAAGAGTGCAAATAATCTAATTGCCTTTACTTTTATTACAGCTGTTGATGCGAATATAAGCCAAGTTCGAGTCGAACTTGTGCACGAAGGGTTCCAAGCCAATATCTATAAAAACGACAAAAAACGCATTCCTTGTGCATTCGTTACGCATGAATTCTTATAGTTAGTGACTATAGTTAATTATGCAATAACACAAATGTTATGTTTGTTTTTTCTTTTTAATCAAAATGAAAAAAGAATACGTTGTGATTACTAGATATAGAGGCCAGTCGTGGCGCAGCGGCACGAGGTGTGACTGTAAAACCGATTGTGGATTCGATCCCTACTCGAGGAGATGAAATATTTACTTAAATTTATATTTCCATTCCTTTGCTCTGGTGGCGAGGTTAAGCGCGGCGTTGAGTTCTGCCACTCAACGCGCAATGCCTCCAGAATTCGGCAGACAGTGGGGAACGGAGTGTCTTAACCCTCCCTCTGCCTACTCTGCTGTGTGCGGGATACAGCGTGAAGCTGATTTTTTTTTTTTTTTATTTACTTATATTCTGTTTGCAAGCGATGTTGATACCTCGTTATAGGACAGACGGAATGTATTATTTGTATTTAATTAAAATGTCAAAAACGACCGAAATATTTAATAAGAGTTGCGGTATTCACGGTCTACCAGTTCGGAATACGTCGAAATTATCCACACAGAAATACCTTATTGTATTGTTCAGAAACCGAGCAATGATGAGGGTATGATCTGTCTCAAATAGAGACAGTCGTGCGGAATAAAATAAATTGTAAGTTAGATTATTTTGGGAAAAATATTTACTTTTATCGAACTTGGAAAAATTTAATAATAATGTTTTTTATCATATTGTTTAATCATCGAGCATTGTTCTTAATATTCGATGAAATTAACCCCATGGCATGCCGTTTTTATCGTTAGGGTTTCCTCACTCTTTTTAGCGGAGTATCCCCTCAATGCTCAAGAGGAGCCTCAGGGTATGCAGGGATCATGAACTGGTAGATGTAGGTCATCTATAATATCCACTAAAACCGCATGATGTCTCTCTTCGACCGTCGCTAGCCGGTGCTACTGCATCTTTGGTTCACCGTTCGTGAATTACGGTAGAGTCAGCATGTGCATGGCTAACAACTGGTAGTCTCGTGTCGTCGTTGATCTGGACAGACAAGAGGGTTATAGGTTCCGGCATTCATCATCAATATACAAAAAAAAATAAAAAGTAGCACACATCCAGATCGTCTTTAAATAAAGCATAAAATGGTCAATATTTTTTTCGAGCTTCAGTTTCAAAAATTATTAAACTAATATATTTACAACTTAGCCAATCCAAATAAATAAATATATAAAAATTAAATTATATCTAGCTCTATATGCTGAACAAATAAAATCCTAAAAGAGCAGAATAAATCATTAGACTTAATAAATCACGTACATTTTACATTTTGCCCTCACTTTAACTCCTCAAAGGTTGAAATAAATCAAATATTACTAATTGCGTTTGAATTTATCGTTGTACAAAGTTGTTCGTAGAAATTATAACTATTAAAAATATTTTTTTTGCTATCATTATTATATAGAACGATAGTTATAGAACATTAAAGAACATTTAGCGTATAACACTTTTATTACTTTTCTTGCAATCAGAACACGCTTTTAGAAAAAATATTTAGTTTTTGAACAACAAGTAAAATAATTTGGTTTTATAAAATTCTTTTTTCTTTTCATTTTATTGTTAACCTTTTAATATTTTACCAAGTTACCATTTAATACCAAAGTACTCATCAAACAGGCCAAACAATTTAAAATTCAAAGGGAGTGGGATGTTGTTCTTAAGGCCACCTTCATTATCAGATCAGGCCCAGATCATAATCATTTTGCTTTGTCATCTGATTTACACATGCATACAATTAACATTCATATCAATCGGTAACCTGGAAGGAGATCAAATTTAACTTGCAAGATTTAATTACAGACAAGGGAAACTACATAAAAAATTGTAAAAAAAATATTATTGTATTATTAGGTAATTAGAAGACTATCGCGGCGTAGTGTGACAGTTTAGAACTAAACGCAATAGGTATGGATAGAGACACTCGGGCTAATTAATAATTTTAAAAAAAATCAGCTTCACGCTGTATCCCGCACACAGCAGGGTAGGCAGAGGGAACCTAGTGTTAAGACACTCCGTTCCCCACTTTCTGCCAAATTCTAGAGGTATTGCACGTTGAGTGGCAGAACTCAACGCCGCGCTTAACCTCAACACCAAAGCGAAGAAATGGAAATATAAATTTAAGTAAATATTTCATCTCCTCGAATGGGGATCGAACCCACAACCAGTCGGTTTTACAGTCACACTTCGTGCCGCTGCGCCACGACTGGCCTCATTAATAAGTGTTATCATAATAACGCTGCATTCAGTTCCACCACTCAACAGAGTGTCTTGACACTAGGTTCTCTCTGTCATCAAAACATTGAAGCTGAATAAAAAAACTTAGGTTATGTTAGTTAAGCTGTCTATAAGAGTGATTATTTCCTTAGCTTTAAGAAACCCAATTTTACGCTCTATAGACTTACAGAGACGCTGTTTGTAGAAGACTTTAACGATCTTCAGAATTGTTTGACATCTCATTTCAATTACCAGATTTGTTCAAGACAAGGACTCTCAAGCAACTAAAGTGTTGTTTTAATCAGTGAGATTACTCCTTTGAATAAGCTAACCCAGTTTTCTGCACTGCTTTTAGTTATATATTTTTTTATTTATTTTTTATAATAAATCGCTTTCTTATTTAAAATTCTTGTTTAGATTACGTAAAATATACCACGAAATATTTATTATTGTCGAAAAAAGCATACTTTTATTACAGCCCTATACAACGTTTTTGATTCTATATTCATTAGGAATTAAAATATTTAATTTAAAACATTTTTAGTAACCTAAAATATATTCTTGTCAATTTAGAATATATAGAAACTAAAAAGAAAGAAAATATTCATCCATCGTCATCCTACTGTAGTAGGTTTAACGACTTTTATCGTTACCGTCAATATATAAGAAAAGTTTTATTAATTTTTCAAAAGCTTCCACATCAGCAGGAACTTTTTTAAAGAGATTTTTAGTAAAACTCTGCAACGTCGTCCAAACTAATTTCTATTTCAATAAAGAGTTCGCTTTGTGTAGTATGAAGTTATAAACTTTCAAACTTACTATTAGAACACTTAACCCACTGAGCTGAGGTTATTTAATCAGCGTATATTATTAAATTTTAAAGTGGTTTTAGACGTTAAGGCCCGTATTTATAAACCACTCTCAACTCTGAAACTGATCTTGAGATTGATCTCGAGATGCCGTTTTAATTCATACATTATAATTTACTAGGGTTGAGCTGAGCAAAGCTATGATACGCAAAATTTTGATAAAATTTTGCGAAATTTTCTGTTTTTTCCGCATCCGCTGGATTAAGTTAGTCAAAGTTCAATCTGTGCTTGCGAAATTCAAAACATTCCACAGCTTAACTCTATGGGACACATTTTGACCATTTACTTATTATCACTAAACTACTTCGCTGGTATCACGTGTCGTCCACATATTATAGGTCCACGCTATGTTCCTTAGCATGTATTATATAGCAGGGTAGCTAGGGGCCAAAACATACCTCCCGTTTACAGTCAGACGCCAAGAGGACATCATTTTTAATAGTTTTACATTGTATTCAGACTTTCCGACGAATTCTGGAGGCATTGCCTGTTGTGTGTCAGTGGTGAAACATTAAGTTTTCACGTTCCCTTTGCCTGCTATTTGCTGGATTCAGAATAAACTTAAAAAAACTTTCGTTACTAAATGTCAGCTTTAAACAAAAACAATCAAAACTTAAGCAATTCTGCAATAAAATAAGCATAACAATAATGAAGCTGACGCCTCATTATGCATACTTTAACTAAAGTGCTATCTTATTGTAGTCACAAGGCTTTGTCTCAATAAACTCAAGTCGAAATATTCGGGGAGCTTCGACGAAGTAAAGGTTATCGCGATCCACACCTGCGAAGGACGAACGTGTCTTAAGTAAAAATAAAAGGGAACCTTGAATTTTAGGAGTTTTTTGTTGTTTCCCATCGACGTTCACGTACTCTAGATATTTCAAAATAAAATTCTACATTTTAATAATATTTTCATTTCTTCGTTTTGTACAAAGATCAAATTTGATTATAGTTTGTTTACGTCGCTTTTCACATTATACCAGTATTCTTATTTGTATCCTTCCAAAATTTAGATTGGTTATCTGGAAGAGATCACTTTTAGTGATAACACCGCTTTTGTGCATCTTATGTCATTAAAAAAATATGTGAAGAATCCTACCAAGTTTGCAATGACTTCTTATCTTATATTTCATTTCATCGCTTTGGTTACAAGACAAAACGCGGTGTTGAGTTCCGCCACTCAACACGCAAAGCCTTGAGAAATCGGCTTAAATTGAGAAATGGAAGTGTCTTAATGAATACAGAGTATCTTAACTCTTAACACACCATGAGGGGCGGAATACAGCGTGAAGCTAAAAATATATTATAAACAAATAAATCAGCTTCACGCTGTATCCCGCACACAGCAGAGTAGGCAGAGGGAACCTAGTGTTGAGACACTCTGTTCCCCACTTTCTCCCGAATTCTGCAATAAAAATATATTGATAGACTAGAGGGCGCGCGCGGCTTCGCCCACTTATTAGGAGTGAATTCTAAAAAAACCACGAAACACGTGTTCAATAAAATATTTTTAACAGTTTGAATTTAAATTTTTATAAAAATCGGTGGCGATTTAAAGATTTTTCCGTATAAATTTCAACCCCTTATTTGAACCCTTAGGGGGTGAGTTCTAAAAAACCATGAAACACGTGTTCAATGAAATGTTTTTAAGAGACTGAATTTCAAATTTTATAAAAATCGGTGCCGATTTAATTTTTTTTCCATACAAACTTCCAACCCCAATTTCATCCCTTTAGGGTTAAAATTTTTCAAATTCCCTTCTTAGTGGATGTTCAGAATATGAAAATAAACATCTGCCCAAATTTCACGTTTCTACCATCAGCGGTTAAGGCTCTGCGTGAGTCTTACCTCAGTCAGTCAGCACAAGTCCTTTTATATATATATAGATTAATTAAAATGCTTAGTGCAACAACAACTACAACGATTTTCAGTTACGACTCACAGTGAACATCCCTTTGTAATTGACTTAAATATTTAGGAGACTAATGAGTACCTAAGCTATATTAATTTTGTTTGTATTTCATTAGAAGCACGCTGCTCGGTTTCCTCAAACGGAGGCTCTGTGTAACTTGTAGCCGCCGCATGTAATACCTAAATACCTATATACCATTAACATAAACACACTGATTATACGTGTATGTGACAAAACTCATTTTAGGAAGCACTTTAGCACGACCGAATTTAGCACTTATTTCACCTTTTGAGAAACAAGTATCTGAACTTTACAATGTTTTTTTTTTGCGCAGAGTGGGGGTTTGCCTCCAGTTTGAACTTAACTAACATGACCTAAGTTTTTTATTCAGCTTCAATGTAATTTTGTTGACAGGGAGAACCTAGTGTCAAGACACTCTTGAGTTGAGCGGCGGAATTGAGCGCAGCATATTATGATTAATTAGACCGAGTGTCTCAATCCATATCTATTGCGTTTAGTTCTAAGCTGCCACACTACAACGCAATGGTCTTTTTTTTTTTATGGAAAAGACAAGGCAAACGAGCGTTCGGGTCACCTGATGGTAAGTGATCACCGCCGCCCACGACCCCGTGCAATACCAGAGGAGCTGCAGGTGCGTTGCCTGCCTGTAAGATGGTTTGGGCTCCGGAGCCCGGCATTACCTGATGCGAAACGCAGTGACAAAGCCACTACTTCACGCCGGTTTTAAATGCCGGGGGTGGTAATAATCCGGTGGAGTCTGCCCATGCGTGTTGCCATTGCTGGCGACGTGACTTTACCACACGTAAAAACTTCTACTTACCTAGTAATACAATATTTATTTTTTTACAATTTTTTATGTAGTTTCCCTTGTCTGGGTGTTTGTATGTAATTAAATCTTGCAAGTTAAATTTGATCTACTTCCAGGTTACCGATTGATATGAATGTTAATTGTATGCATGTGTAAATCAGATGATAATGCAAAATGATTATGATCTGGACCTGATCTGATAATGAAACCGGAAGGTACATAAGAACAACATCTCACTCTCTTTGAATTTTAAATCGTAATGGGTTTTGCGTAAACAGTCATACATTTGTGCCCTGCGCTGCCACAGGTCTCAAACGCAATAAATATTATTATCCGAGAATAACTTGTTATCAGTTTCTATTAGGAATTCTAATTTCTAGTCTAGTTCTATGTAATATGTTCTTTCATATAATCTTTATCTACTACGTATATGTAATAGTTTACTTAAAACAAAAGCCATATATCTGTATCACGTACGCTTAAAATTTATATACATAAAATTGGGCCACTTATTTTACCTGACGCGAACCCTTTGCAAATAGCAGGAGGCCCCTGAGGACCAATATAAAACGCCTTGTGCATAATAAAGACATTTAACTCTAACAATAAAACCAATTATATTATAAATTGACTATTTTATAAAATAATAATGAATATTATTATTTAAGTCATTATTTTTTTATTTCCAATAATATTTCTTTTCAACTTCACGTTTCATTCTAGCAATAAAATTTGTGGTGCTCAAATTTTGTCCCGAATTTGTAATATTGCGAAATTAGCCTCACTTGACTTTTCGATGTATTCGATGTATTTATATAATAGTTAAGATAGAAATAATGATGTACCTCATATCGCGGAGAGGTATTCCTAAATCAAACGCACTTAAGACGAAGCTTTGTGAGAAAAAAATAAGATATTTATTATTATCATGTTTCACTTTTGTCCAGGATCTTGGAAGTAGGAACCTTACAAGAAGCCTTTTAAAGAATATTAAAATATTTTACCGTAACACATCAGCCGGTATCCATCTCTGAGTAACTACAGGCAATTCCAGAGATGGTCACCGGATAAAGCGTAGGAACTATGAAACTCTTATTTCTAATAATAAATTAATTTCCTGAAATGGGAATCGAACTGACAACCATCACCGTTTACAGACAAACGCTGTAAACGCTCCACAATAGCCTAACACTTACGCTTGACATCAAATAATATGATGCTATAACAAAAACAGGCAACATTTAAATTATTATTCTAAATCCATATTCAAACCGTTGTTCCGCAAGTGTTTCAAATATATGAGCATTGGTTTCGTCCAGCTGTTGGTGTTCCAAGGCAATTGTTACAATGCTTTGTGAGTTAAAGCCTAAATCTGTCATCGGTTGAATAGCGGTCAATGTGGATGGAATATGGATTCAATATGGATGAAATTGTTTATGGTTTTTGGTTTACAATAACAGTAAATATACAAACAGATTTTTGATTACTAATTTTATTTTACTAATATCTTTACATGTAATAACGCTGCCTGGATATGGAATATATTTGAGAAAATATATTATTTGAGGCTTTTATTGATGTAATATAACCGAAAATAAAGTATTTTTTTTTTATTTTTGTCCGTTTGTCTGTGCGGTTGTGCACTCTAATCTCAGAAAAGGCTTAATCAATTAAAATGTAATTTTTACTTTTGTAGCAAAGAAAACTTTCTTTGACATTTAGTGTTAGTTTTATTTAAATCGGTTCATAAATAGAAAAGTTATGTCAATATAAAGTATTGCATGCGACAATATTTTTACAAAACAATGTTTTAGTAAATGGCCTGAAAGTTTAATTTTCAATTTATAAATATTGTTTAAAATTATAGTATAATTTGATTACGAAAGTAATTCAGGTGTGATTATATACAATTTTATAGTACAAGCGAGCAAAGCCGCGAGCGGATCGTTAGTTAAAAAAATATATTTTGAATATTTCAGATAAATATTTAAATTTATGTTACGAAACTTCTTATACATAGTGTGCTCAGAACAAAGACAAAGAGTACCTCAGAGCAGTGCATGGAAGTTGTGATACTAATAAAGGTTTAAGTCTTGTCTGATGTTAAAGCATAACTCGACATCTAACTTAACCTGAAAAATAAACTTTAATACTAATTTATAAATTATTAAGATATCTAAATCAAATCAGCTCCACGCTGTATCAGCTATACAGCAGAGTAGGCAGAGGGAACCTAGAGTTAATACACTCCGTTCCCCACTTCCTGCCGAATTCTGGAGGCATTGCGTGTTGAGTGGCAGAACTCAACGCGGCGCTTAGCCTCGATACCAGAACGAAGAAATGGAAATATAAATTTAAGTAAATATTTCATCTCCTCGAGTGGGGATCGAACCCACAACCAGTCGGTTTTACAGTCACACTTCGTGCCGCTGCGCCACGACTCGCCTCTAAATGATTGCCTAGTATTAATTATTATTAAAAAAATATTATGAACAGATATGTATCCTAAAAGAAGTGCTTTGTATATCTTGTTGAGTTTTTTTAGTCTTAGTTCTTACAGTAAAAAAAATATTTAGATTTGTATATATAATCGGTATATTTGATTGTTTTCTTTCGCTACATCGTGAGTGGACTATGTAATCTGTGAGTTCGATCGAGTAAATCACTAGAGTGTATGAGTCTCGTGGGAAATTGAGAAAAAATTGGTGCCGCGACTAAGTAATTACTTCCAAATAATAAAGAGTAACATTTACAATATTTCTCATTTGCTGTAAAATTTAAGCAAAATATTTTATTACTTTTTATTAAAAACATTGATTTATAAATGTTTTTTTTAGTTTTATATATTAAATCTGTTGATTTTTATTTATTTTTTTGTTTCACGCTGTATATTGCACATGACAAGGTAGACAGAGGAAACATGGAAACCTAGTATAAAGTATAAAGACACTCAGTTTCTATTACGAAAGTTTCGTTACCCACTTTCTGCTAAATTCAACAGGCATTGCTTGTTAAATTGCGGAACACAACGCTGCGCTTCGCCTCGTTACCAGAGCGCGGAAATTTAAATATATAAAATTGTATTTCGTCAAGCGGGGATTGAACCTTCAACCTCGTTTACAAGCACATGCATATGCGCCTACACCACGACTAGCCTCGAATCTTTATTGTCGACATAACATTCTCCCTAAAAGAATTTAATTCACAAGCATTTCGTTAAAAATACTTATATGAAATGAGGAAAAATTACGTTAAATTATGAAACACTTGAACTTGAATTAATTGACAGTTGTCATATTTTGACTTTACTACATTATCATTTATTTTATTAAGCAATATTTTATAGCGTGGAAATAATTAAAAAATCAAAATGTCACATTTTGGTATTTTAAATAGAAATAAACATAAACCTCAATAGCATTTATACAAGCCAATATGTGGTTTGAAAATGTTAGTCGATCAAACAGAATTAATAATTTTCGAATATACTTGTGTCCATGCCTTTTCCGTAAAGCTTACCGATAACTTTAAAGAAGTGCGTTTATTTTTACTAAAAATATAAATATTAATATTACCACTATTACTTGGGGAATGGAGTGTCTTAACACTAGGTTCCCTCTGCCTACCCTGCTGTGTGCGGGATACAGCGTGAAGCTCACTTAATACTACGTACTTTACATACTATTTAATCTGACCTGTTGCTATAAAAGTTCAATTTTGATTCGTGAACTATTGAACTAACTATTCTTCTAGTATTAGAAAATTTCCGAGAGAGGCTTACAGAGTGTATTAACAATGGAGGTCGACTTTTTAGTAATGTATTGTTCAAAACTCATTAATGTAATATGTTATTGTAAATGGCATTCTTTGCACTATATTTCAATAAAAAATATTTGAATTTATGTCAAAAGGTTTATTTATTTCCAAAACAGGGGAGAGATCTATGTGCCGCATCCTGTATTATTTTTTTTTCGTTATTTCGTCATTGACATCGACTACACGCAATGTCTCAAATTTAGCGAAAAAAGCAAGAGTGTCCGAGTGTCTTAACACTAGTTTCCCTCTTGCTTCTATACCACATGCAGGATATAGTGTGAAGCTTGCTTTTGTCGGTAATTTTACTACTTATGTAAGCAAACGCAGATATACTTATAGAAATCGGTTATAAAATCATATTAAATTCGTTCTCGTCATGTAATAAATAATAACGTGAAGTATCTTAAACCATTTAATTGTTACAAAAGTAATTCTGCACGCAGACCTCCGCTAAACTTCTTGGTTGAGTCTCAATTAAAACTTCCAAATGATTTATATTTCAGCTGTACTTTCTTTCGAGTAATAATATTTTGCTTTTGTTTGCTTATTAAAATTGGGATTCTTTCTCTCACTTTCACGTTTTATACAGCCTTAAAGACAGTAAGAATCTATGTCTTTATTTCATGTCCCCAACTTTTTTCTAATTTTGAAATACTGTGTCTCACTGTATTACCCAAGAAAGGAAGTCAAAATAATTTAATATAATCATGTACTTGGGTACAGTGGGAATCGAACCCACAATCGTCGCCTTGACAATCGCTGTATTATTTATTTTCTAAATATTTTGAATGGTAATCTAATATCTTATAATGTACATGTAATAAATATATTTTGATCAAATATATTTTCGTAAAAAATTAAAAGTGCCCAAAAAAGCTATCATTTCTCTATGAGGATATAAATAAATAGTTATAAAGCTGAATTATTTAATCATTACTCTATTCATAAATGTTGACAAAAACAAATAAACTGATTTTACCGCTTCTGCACCGCGCTTGCGTTTACGCTCCTTAAATCGGCTAAGCCGTTCCTGAGATAAGCGTCGACAAACAGTAAAACAGACATAATTTTTAAATATCATTTTTTCTGGTTCTATCCGCCTGTAGAAGGATAGGCAAAGG
The DNA here is from genome assembly GCA_013421005.1 of Heliconius erato x Heliconius himera. Classification (NCBI taxonomy): domain Eukaryota; kingdom Metazoa; phylum Arthropoda; class Insecta; order Lepidoptera; family Nymphalidae; genus Heliconius; species Heliconius erato x Heliconius himera. Next base: position 63,392 of record JAATLQ010006892.1, on the reverse strand, counting down.
GAGCATAAGACACTGCGCCCCCCCACCTTCAGCTGATGTCTGTGAGCGTTGCGCATTGAGTGGCGAAACTCAACGCTGCATTTTCCTTGATTGGGAATCGAACTCACATCCTGTCGCCTACAGACACACTTTCCCCTACACCACGACAGGTTATAAATTATTATTTTATACCCTTCCAATATTACGGCACCATCTATAAACTTTAACAATTTAAAGCATACTATAATTTATTTCAAAATATATACTTCAATGTACGCCAAAGCAAGGGTTTTACTGTGAAACAAAATATCGTTTATCGTGTGCCAGAACTAAGCAGCGTTGTTTGCTCTAAACTAAATCATCTCTATGAATATATAGTGGCTTACAGTCCTTTATAAGTTTTTGTATCAACATTTGCTTTTGGGAATTTTGCTTATACTTTATTATAAATATTAGGGTGTGTTGAATAATTTCCTTTTGTTGTATTAAGCAATAAGGCCGAGGGCGATAATAATTTTTAGGAAATTCCGTACTTAAATACGAAAAAAAAGTATTTTTCTAAATAAATATATATATATATTTCTAAGTATGGAATAACACTTTAAAAGTGTTAAAAAAATATTTCATAAATAGCCTTCTCTCTTGCCCGAAGATAATTCTTAGTAATTATCTTTGGGTAGCGGAAATTTGTAAAAATCTCCCTACAGAGATGCTAACAACATAAATAAGTTGTAACAAGCGTATAAAAATTTCGACGTAGCGTGAGGAGAACGTATGGCTTAGTGATCAGAGCGCCTGCTCGGTTTCCGGGATACAGAGGTTCGAGTGCCGCTATGTTGAAATTTTTATACATTTTCTAAATAAATATTTTTCTTTACTTAGTGTGGAATAACACTTCAAAAATGTGAAAAAATATACACTATACGCCTTAATACTGACGAATAACGGTCTACATTCCCAACCTTTGATCAGCAGTGACAATAGCACCTGTCCCGATAGCTACAATTGGTAGATAAATTGAGTCAGACTGGCAATTGGCTTCGAGCCGACACTTCACATGCATATATCCATGACTGATCTAACTACATTTTAACTATGTTCTACTTTTGTTACATATCATATAAATGTATATAAAATCAAAAATAAATCAGCTTCACGCTGTATCCCGCACACAGCAGAGTAGGCAGAAGGAACCTAGTGGTAAGACACTCCGTTTCCCACTTTCCGCCGAATTCTTGAGACATTGCGTGTTGAGTGGCGGAACTCAACGCCGCGCTTTGCCTCGATACCAGAGCGAAGAAATGAAAATAAGTATAAATTTAAATAAATATTTCACTTCCTCGAGTGGGGATCGAACTCACAACCAGTCGATTTTACAGTCACACTTTGTGCCTCTGCGCCACGATCGGCCTCATAAATGTATATATTTGTATGATAAAATGACAAACTTTAATAGAGGCCATTGTGGGGCAGTACGACTGTAAATGCGACGGTTGTGGGTTCCCACTCGGGGAATTGAAATAATAATCAGCTTAACGCTGTATCTCGCACACAGCAGGGCAGACAGAGGAAACTTACTGTTAAGAGTAAGACACTCCGTTCTCCACTTTCTTGAATGGCGGAGCTCAACGCCGCGCTTTGCCTTGACACCAGATCGAAGAAATTTTATTAGAAATATAAGTAAATATTTCATTTCCACGAATGGTGATCGAACCCACAACCAGGCACGCTTACAGTCACACTTTGTGCCTGTGTGTGCCATGGCTCGCCTCAATATTTAATATTTTAATTTCCTCGCTCTGATAATAAGACAGAGCGCGGTGTTGTGATCCGCCACTCAATCTGCAATGCCTGGAGAATACGTATAAGTGGGAAGCGGAGTATCTTAACACTAGCCTCCCTCTGTCTATCCTGCCACATGCGGTAGGTATACAACGTCAACATGAAAAAAAGCTACATATTGCCATACTTAAAATTTTATGCCATTTTTATTAAGTTAAAATAGGCAGTGTTACCAGGTCGATATGACATGGGTACCTTCAAAAAGCGCGTCTATCTCCACCTTAAAGGCCGGCAACGCACCTGTAGCTCCTCTGGTGTTGCACGGGGTCGTGGGTGGCGGTGATCACTTACCATCAGGTGACCCGTACGCTCGTTTGCTTTGTAATTTTCCATAAAAAAGGCATATGCGAAAAAAAGATATTTCACGATACATAATCTCTTACTATAAATAAAAAACCAGAAAATACGAAAAAAAAAACCAAATAAAAAAATACCCGACATTTATTAAAACCTCACCGTGTTCATTATTCAAAGTTACGTGAGAACAAATAGTGTCACTATTGCAAACAGCGTTTTAGAGTGCCATTCATTTCAATATGTACGTACGCGATGACGGCGTTAAAATCTGTGTCAACAGTGTATTGATTAAAAGATAAAATGTCAAGTGCTGCACACACCGTACAAAACAAACAAGTGCTGAACTGATTAAAACTGTGAAAATGTCATTTCTTTACGAACTACAATCAACAATACTCCAATTTAACAATCTGTCGATGTCATGGAAGATGCGGTTTTAATTATTTTTGAAATAAAAAAAGGATATTTGGACTTAAAAAATATAAACTCTTTTTTTTATTATTTTTGTTTAACAAAATCAAAGTACGGTTTACTTTATGTAAAATTATTTTTTACTTTTTAGTTCATTGTTTGAAGTCGTTTCTTTTTTGATAAAAAATAATTTATTTTTAGATATTGTTTCCTGGTAACCTAAACAGTGCTGTGTTTAACTACCATTAGTAATATGTCAATATTAGCTTCCGTTTCACTGTAACCAATATATTTCACGGTAATTTGTTCGATAGAGTTACTAAATGTTTGAGATTGACCCTGGCCGACATTGCTTTGATTTGATACCTTATTGAAAGCTTAGTTCAGAGGGAAGTCGTCGCGAAGGGACACAAGAGTGTGACTGTAAACGCGACAGGTTGGGGGTTTGGTCGCGTTGACTTCCGCCACTCAACACGCAATGCTTCCAGAATTCGGCGAAAGAGAAGTGGGGTACGGTCTTTATACATCCCTCTGCCTATCCTGCTGTGTGCGAGATAGAGCGTGAAGCTAAATATATAACAAGTTTCTTCTTTTCGATTTTAAATGTCAAAATATCGTTACGATCAGAATTTTTTGCTTACGTAAGTACGAAACAGCGTGAGTGGAATTTTTCGTCGTGCTTTGCCTAGACGCCAGAGTGAAGAAATATAATATAAATTTAAATAAATATTTCGATTCGATTGGGGATCGAACCAACAACTAGTCCATTTTACAGCCACACTTTGTGGCCTTCGCCACGATTGACCTCATTATATATATTTTTTTTCATATTATTTATTATTATTAATATGAGCAGTTACTTAAATTTTAATTCCTATATATATATACGTATTATATCAATTATATTTAAATATATTTATAAATACACGTTACATCATTCTTTTGTTGTATACATCAATTTAAAAGTTGGTACTTTATTTCCGAAATCTAAACCACTTCTTTTTCCAAGTTCTTCAGTACATATCTCTTTTAAAATCTTCCAGTTGTTCTTCTCGGCTGCTCTTTGAGTGCCAATGGCAGTCATCCATGCTACTGTCACGGCAATATCTTCTTCGAAACACATAAGCTTCCTACAATATATATATATATATATATATATATATATATATATAGTATAGGATATAGTATTAAGACACTCTGCTTCTCACTTTCCGTCGAATTTTGAAGGCATTACGCGTTGAGTGGCAAAACTCAACGCTGCGCTTTGCCTCATTTTCAAACCGAAGAAATGAAAATAACTAAATATTTCATTTCCTCGAGTGGGAACCGAACCCACAACCTGTCGCGTTTACTATCAGAAAGACTTTTTCTACTACTACTAAATCATAAGAGGCCAGTCGTGGCGCAGCGGCACGAAGTGTGACTAAAACCGACTAGTTGTGGGTTCGATCCCCACTCGATGAGATGAAATATTAACTTAAATTTATATTTCCATTTCTTCGCTCTGGTGTTGAGGTTAAGCGCGGCGTTGAGTTCTGCCACTCAACACGCAATGCCTCCAGAATTCGGCAGAAAGTGGGGAACGGAGTGTCTTAACACTAGGTTCCCTCTGCCTACCCTGCTGTGTGCGGGATACAGCGTGAAGCTAAAATAAATAAAATAAAATAAATACTACATGCGGGCTACAAAGGGCGTGAAGCTGAAAAATCAATATCTAAGCACGCACCTGACTCTTACGAATTCATTGGCAACACCAAGCCCTCTATACTTTGGATCTACTATGATACCTCTTCCTTGATAAAATGTCTCAAATTTTTTTGGACCGCACCATTCTTCTATTACTATCAGAAGACCAAAGAACCTTTTTAGTTCTTCCGTTTTCAACTTTGACTGCAACTGAACATAAAAATTCACATAGAGCGAAAGTGTAAGATATTTTAAGTAAATAAAACAATACACAATCAAAAAAACAATAGGCACCTAATTTGTAGATGATTATATTTTTAAGTTCTTAACCGACTTCTGTAAGAAAAGAGGTTATCAATCCGACTGTATTTTTTATGTTCGCTACCTTAGAACTATTGATGGAGTTAACAGATGTTGATTAAGATTGGAGTTTTACATAGTACAACCACTGCATACTCGATGGAGAAGCATCACTTAGAATCCTATAATAAATTAATTTTTAACAAAAAAAACTTACTTCAAAGATCGAACTAATAATTAAGAAATAATTTTACATAAAGCGTGCGTACTTTGATTTAGTTAAATAAAAATAATTAAAAAAAGATTTTATAATTTTGAATTTAAATGGCCATATCTTTTTTTAAGTAAATGAAGATTTTTTTTTCTTTTTTAGGAAATCAAGGAACTGCAGATTTGAGTATTGGGTTTAAATTTAAATTCGATATCTCTAAGCCTTCCTGAGATGAAGGCTCTTGACAGGCAGACAGACAAACAGACGGATGGACAACAAAATATTCATTTGAGCTTTCCTTTAAAGATATGGAATCCTAAAAAATAAAATAAATGGTGAATAAATAATATGATCTAGAGTACTAACAAACAATTACCTGCTCGTATTTCTCCCTTACATTTTCCGAACCGTGTGCTATTATCATGAACGATAAACCAATAATTTCTGGTGTAGAGCTCTCGTCGTCTAACCGACAATATACAGTTCGGGGAGGATGTTCTCTATAGTTGTGATTGAGTAGATCTCTATATTCTTCAACAGCTTCTTTGTTTTTATATATTCCTGAAATTATTTAAATAACAATTACTAAGAATAAATATTTGATAATACATAAAAATATATGTTAAATAATAATAATAAAAATAAAAAAATATACGGGTAGATATAATCGTATTATCAAACAAATTTTCTTTAATTTTACTTTTAACTTTTTAGTATTTTTAATTCAAAAATTTTTGATCCAATCAAGCAAGCTCAAATTCCGGAGTTGCGGAGTTCCTATGGCCATCTTCCAGCCCCATCATCAGACCGTGGTTACGATATGGTATCAAAGTACTTGTCAAAACGAATCAAAAGAGATCAAGCTCGATGGAGCTGTGTCATTTAATTAAGTAATTATTATGGCCACCTTGTAGCTCCATCATCAGACCCAGGTTACCATATAGTATCAAAGCACTCGTCAAGACAAATCAAATGAGTTAGAAGAAACTCGATGGGGTTGTGTCGTTTAATTACTTGGTTCTTATGGCCACCTTCCAGCTCCATCATCAGACCCTGGTTACCATTTAGTATCAAAGTACTCATCAAGATGAATCAAAGGAGCTCAAACTCGATGGGATTGTGTCGTTTAATTAGGGAGTTCCTACTGCCACTTTCTACCTCCATATGTCATAATAATATCGCATTATCATCCGATTTATACATGTATGCAAAATTTCTGCTCAATCGCAAACCGGGAAGTGGATCAAATTTAACTTGCAAGATTTGATTACCGACAACGGGACAGGTGAAAGTAAATAAAAGCTTGTAAAATATACCTGCAGCCACATGAAATGCTTCTTCTCTTATAAAATATTTTTTCATGAATTCGAAAGCCTCGTCTTGACGTTCTTCTGGAAAATCTTCAATCCTTAATCTTATTACAGTACCGTCTTTTTGTTTTCCCTCAAACCTCGCCCATACTTTCTGACTTTTCGACATTTTTGTAGTTGATAAATATTAAATGATCTTAAATTCAGTTTTTTTAAAAATACGTCTACATCGATATATGTTCCAATTTTTTATACAAATTATCAGTATTTTACATTACTATCATAAGACATGATAATACTGATATTTTTTATTTCGATATATTCAACAAATTTAATTATCTATAGGTTATCTGTACTAATATAATAAAGAGGAAAGATTTGTTAGTTTTGTAATAAATAAACTTAAAAACTACCGAACTGATTTCAAAAGTTCTTTCTCCATTAGATTACTACAGTGAAATAAAGAATAAAATAGGAATAAAGAATATACTAAAACTTCAATAATATTTCCCAAGGGGTAAAAAATTGGCTCAAAATTTTATTCATCGCATTCGCTGTAGAAATTACTAAAGATAGAATTAAAAAATGCTTCAAAAAAATTCGTTTCTTTCATTCGTTGTTAGAAGTCGGTTTATTTAAAATAGTTTCATTTAAAATGTGTAATAATCGTGAAAATCAAAGAACTTATTGGCGTTCAATTTTCTTATTGGGCTCACATTGTAACCACAAAGCTGCATTTTCGGACGTAAAATGAATGCCTCCAAACCCCTATACGTTTTTCTATTGCAACTTCTACAATTTATGTATTCTAAAAGAGGTTTTGAGCTAAGACTAAATAAAAAAATTACACACACTCCGATACGTACTTACGTAAGCAAAATATTATGATATTAATATATCATTGTTTGATTTTGGGGAAGTCGTATAAAACACCTGCTGTAGATTCCTTCGTTTCAACAAAATTTACGTTTTTTATGGATACGAGACAAAATGGTCCACAATAATAAAACTGTCAAAACTACTAAATTATTTTATAGAGTTGAAAAAGAAAAAATATAGAGTATTTTCGTTTGTTTTTAAAATTAGAAATTTAGAATGTAAAATAGGTTTTCAAACGTAGAGTAGAAAGAAAATATAGCTTAAAAGAATAATATAAAAATTCAACGATAAGTTTGTCATTGTCAAAATAATACAAATGGTAAGCAGAGAGAGCCTAGTGTTAAGGCACCCTTCAAGATACTTTTATTCCTCACTTTACGCGGAATTCTGGACGTATTGGATTTGATCCCGCAACCTGTCGCGTTTATATTCGCACGCTTGTACCCCTGTGCCACGACTAGCCTAAGATAAAAATGTTAATAATAAATATAAGAGAAATGGATAAAATAAATTATAATAATTTTTATATAAGATAAGATAGTTAAAACTTATAACCTTAAAATAAATAAATAAATCAGCTTCACGCTGTATCCCGCACACAGCAGAGTAGGCAGAGGGAACCTAGTGTTAAGACACTCCGTTCCCCACTTTCTGCCGAATTCGAGAGGCATTGCATGTTGAGTGGCAGAACTCAACGCCGCGCTTAACCTCGACACCAGAGCGAAGAAATGGAAATATAAATATAAGTAAAGATTTCATCTCCTCGAGTGGGGATCGAACCCACAACCAGTCGGTTTTGCAGTCACACCTCGTGCCGCTGCGCCACGACTGGCCTCACCCTAAAATGATTTCTTATTTATTATAGGTACTAGATCTACATGGTTAGTACTCAATACTAAGGTATAAAAATAAAAAGACTTGGCCTGTAGCATATCCAGCGATAAAAAGAAATCCATAAAGAACCAGGCGAGCGTAAAAAGCGTCAATTTACATATTATTATAATGCCACTACAGACGAGTGAGATGTTTTTAATTTCGTTACGGGGTTGTTCCTAAAGCTTAGTACCGAAACCTTCAACTCTCTATTTAATAATTTTGCAATAAACGTTAAATTTTATATGAAATTTTAGAATTTCTTCCTCATCCTTCTTTCTTTCCTTAGAACTACGACTTAACAAAAAAATTACGTAAGATTTTAATTTGATGAACGGCGACAATAGTTTACAGGTAAACCAGTTTTTATACTTTTTGTTAAAACTGGCATTCAAAAAAGATCTTTTCTTTATTTTCCAAAAAAGAAAATATCATGTCCTTTACTTATTTAGAAAACTTATAAATTTGACCGTAGCGGGACTGGAACCCCCCCTCCTGGAAACCGACCAGGCGCTCTGACCACTAAGCCATACGTTCTCGCCAAGCTACGTCGAAATTTTTATACGCTTGTTACAACTTATTTGTGTTGTTAGGTAGGGAGATTTTTACAAATTTCCGCTACCCAAACATAATTACTAAGAATTAGCGTTTGGCAAGAGAGAATACTATTTTTAAATATTTTTAAACATTTTTTAAAGTGTTATTCCACACTTAGGAAAGAAAAATACTTATTTAGAAAACGTATAATTTTTTTTTCAATATGTATAATTTTCATAGTTATCTAATATGCTAAAGCATACTTATCTAAAATAAAAAAAAAACACTATAAAACACATGGTATAATTTTAAATACTCAAAAACCGCCCGGTTTTTTAATAAGTAAGCACTTTGGGCTGCCCCACCGAGGCTTACAAAAATTGGAGGTCTCCAGCTTTTTCTGAAATTCAAGCCTTAGCCAGAGCCCTTTCACTTGATACCTGACTTGAACCAGCTTTAATATCAAATTTTCCTGTAGTTGCTAACTGCCAAATTTCATAATTTGGAAGCACCCTGTTAATTTTGATTCACTTTATAGTGTCGAAATACATGTTCTTTGCAATATAAACAGCCATATTTTTTTGTTTAGTAAATGTACAAATACGATTTTTTCGGAAAATCAAAGGACCGTAGATCTGAGTGTATGGTTTGAATTTGAACTCGATATCTCTAAGCGTTCCTGAGATAAAGGCTCTTGACAGACAAGCAAACAGATGGATGGACGGACAACAAAGTGATTTTATAAGGTTTCCTTTTTTTCTTAAAAGATACGGAACCCTAAATAGGGAGAGACTAAAAATAGAAGTTATTCAATTAAAACAATGAAAAAGACATGCAACATACAACATAGCCTCGAAAAAAGAAAAGGTCATGTAGTAGTTGTAAAAAGTATTGAATAAAAAAAAGTGGAAAAAACTGTTGAATATATTCGCTGTTCACGTTAATCTGAATGGTAGGATAAAAAATTTCAGCATACATAAGAATTACTGAGTAGAATTTTTATTTATTAAGTGTGATTTGTGTAATTTAAATTATTATTTCCTATACATTAATGACTTATGTTATTCCACATATAGGAAATAAAAATACTTTTTAGAAAACATATAAATATTTAGAGATTTGAACCCGCGCCTTTTGGAATCCGTCGTCTTGGACAGTTTTAAGTCCCGTTAGATTAATTTTTTTATAGGTTTCCTAAAAAGTTACTTAATAATTGAATTATTGAGTATCAGTCAATAGAATCCTAACACTGCATATTCACCTCTTTATGTTTTCTTTGGAATAGGCAGAAGAAACCTGGGAACCTAGTGTTATAACACCCAGTTGTCATTAAGACGCTTATTATTTTAATAATCTGTATTCAACTAAACGTTGGTAAACTTAGGCCCTATCGTGTACTGGCCACACTAGAGTTTATATAATACTATAAAAATCACTTTCAACACATACTTAACAAGAAAACTTTATTTTCTTGGGAAAAGCAGAAGCCTGTCACTGTATTCTCCCACGGAATGACAGTCGCGTCTATGTCAACAAAATTTTGTTACATTGAGAGACACTTTCACACTTAGATATGTTATTAAAAATATATGCTATTCGACGTCGGTAGGTACATACGTTTGTATATTTCTTTTCTGTTTTTATAAGTGTATTGACTTATATATTTGTTTTTTTTCGAATATATTTCTTTTTGAGGCCAGTCGTGGCGCAGCGGCACGAGGTGTGACTGCAAAACCGACTGGTTATGGGTTCGATCCCTACTCGAGGAGATGAAATATTTACTTATTTATATTTCCATTTCTTCGTTCTGGTGTCGAGGTTAAGCGCGGCGTTGAGTTCTGCCACTCAACACGCAATGCCTCCAGAATTCGGCAGAAAGTGGGGAACGGAGTGTCTTAACACCAGGTTCCCTCTGCCTACCCGGCTGTGTGCGGGATACAGTGTGAAGCTAATTTTTTAATTTTTTTATTTCTTTTTTCTGTCAAGATTTCACATTTTGTCTTACCAGAACGGGAAGAATATAATTATTTATTATTCGCTACTAAGGGCATCGAATCTATGACCACTGCGTTATATAGTCAGATGATGTCTTACTACGATGACTTAAATTTTTATATTACTTAACAAAATTTCATATTAACGTAACATACTAGTTCCTCATCAAACGTGTCGAAATCCAACGAAGATTGAACAATATTTTGTAAAAATAAACAAAAATATAATTATATTAATTAAAATAAACATAGCTGATGGAAAAATCAAAATGGAAAATTGAAAATATTTACTTGACAACATATGGCACGCATATAAGAGTAATCTTATTAAAATCTTTTTATTTTACTCTGTTTACTTTTAATAATATCAATTCCGATAAGTTTCTTTTATCATTATAATAAAAATAAATATTATTTAAGTTTCGTTTTATAACTAAAAGCCTTGTGTAGAATGGCCCGGCGAGTGACGTCCGAGCAATTACCGCGCATCGACGCCTCGGAGAAGAAGCGTTGATGTCACTAGGATTTTAAAATTATACAACATTAATAGAATTTTTCCAGTCATAAGCTTTGTTTATCTCATGGTATACAATTCGATATTTATATTAAAGAAGTCTCTTTTTAAGATTAAAGATAATGTCTCTGTTGAGAGTTTAAACCGACTGGTAAATTCGATTGTATTTTTTTGTGTCAGCTTCGTCAGAATTTTTGACTGGCCTTTTGGCTGGGTTAGCCTATTTTGATGATTCTTTTTTTATTTGAAAGCTGTTGTTTCCGTTTGGTTCTATTTTAACTTGATCCACTTTTGCTAATTTCAACCATGAGAGTCATATACATTTTAAATTTGCATTAAATATGTGCCCGACAAATGCACGCCAACCGAATTCGATAATTCTTATTATATTGGAATGGATACACTTCAAAGGTAATTTGATGAGTTTGGTTAGGTTCTGATTACGTTAACCTCGCTATGTTTAAAAATTAATGAATCTAAGAAAAATTCAATATCAATCTATAAAAAGCTCAATCATTTAAATCAAGAGGCGAAATGCTTTCCGAAGTTCGGAATAACACCTTAAAAGTGATAAAAATATAAGTATTGTGTTTTTTTTTAATTATTACTAACGAAACATTTTTAAAATCACTTCGCAACATACATCAATTTGAATAATGGAACACTATTTTTGAAACTTAGACCACTCTTCTTTGCGAGATCAGCAGCACACATTTCCTCTATGGTCTCCCAATTGTTCGCTTCAGCTGCTCTTCAACGGTGGTCATCCATCCAGAGGTAACAGGGATATTATCTTCATTACAGATCAATTTACTAAAAGATTATAGATAAAATAAGGAAAATGAAAGTATATAAAGCTTAAAAACACATAGCTATCGTATTGTAATAATTAAAATATGACTTACTACCCATATTTTTGGATTATATAACTTTTTGTGAAGCCAGTCGTGGCGCAGGGGCAGAAACTGTGACTGTAAAACCGACTGGTTGTGGGTTCGATCCCCACTCGAGGATATGAAATATTTACTTAAATTTATATTTCCATTTCTTCGCTCTGGGGTCGAGGAAGCGCAGCGTTGAGTTCTGCCACTCAACACGTAATGCCTCCAGAATTTGGCAGAAAGTGGGGAACGGAGAACTCTGCAGTGTGTGGGATACAGAGTGAACCTGATTATTTTTATAACTTTTTGTAAAAAAAAATTAAAATTACAACAGAACCCAATCAACTAAAGCTAAAAGTATTTTTATATTTACTCAACTCTACTCTACTATCAATATGAAAGTTTTAACATATTTATATGTGAACATAAAGTGCACATATAAAAAAATCATAGATTGCTTAAGTGGTAAGCTATCGATTGGGTGTAGACGACAGATACTAGTAGCGTAGTCGATGGAGGCTTTTTGTAGAATTTATGTCAAAGATGCAATGCAACAATTGGTAAACAATTGGTTTTTTCAGCTTCACGCAGTATCCCGCATATGGAAAGGTAGGCAGAGAGAACTATCTGTTAAGACACTCCGTTCTCCACTTTCCGTCTAATTCTGGAGGCATTGCGTGTTGAGTGGTGGGACTCAACGCCACAATAATTTAAAATTGATTAAGAATAAAATAAATATTATACACAACTTTGTTTTTGTGGACTTTCGGTTATAAATCTTAAAGACTTAAAATCGAAAATCCTGTAGAAATAATATACATATCAAATTTCAACTTTCTTATCCAGTCCACCTGATGGTAGCACCGTCACCACACCGTGGCGTAGTGAAGAGGCATTTAATACTGACTATTTATTTTTTAACCGACTTTCAAAAAGAGAAGCAGTTTCTCAATTCATTGAAATCTTTTTTTTTATGGATGGATGTTCGCCGATTATTAGGAGACGCCTGAATCGATTTATATTTGTCTTCTTTTTTTTTGAAAAGGTATATATACCTCAGAGGTGGTCCCATAGTGACCATGTCAAGATCTGATGATAGGATCCTGCAGAAATCGAGGGAACTCTTTAAATTTTATAGACATACTTAAAAGGATTTGGATACTTTTGTAAAGATTCATGAGTTTGCTTTCGGAAAGCATAATTTCCTAACGTGGTACTGATGATGAAGACCATATATGGCCTACATAGTTGTTATACCTTTCTTTTTTACTTTTACTGTAATAATAAGAAGAGAAAACATTGTAAGAATAAGTTTTAAATTTATCGTCAGCAATGAAATTCATCAATCGTTGTATTTCTTTTCAGCCAACTTCAAAAAGAAAATGTTCTCATTTTCAACTGACTTCAAATTAAGATTAAAGTTTTACATAGTACAACCACTACTTGCTCGTTTAAGAAGCATCCTTTTAATCTCTACCCATCACTTAAAATCGTAAAATAAATAAATAAAAAAAAAAATAAACCGACTTCAAACAATAAACTAAAAAGAAAAAATAACCAATAAATACAATAAACTTATTAAAATAACAAATTACTAAGCCTGATTATTTTACTTGGTATTTTATAAAAAAAAAATATATTTTCAAATATTTTAATCAGCTATCCATATGTACGAGTATGTTACAAATCTATGCTAATATATCTGTATTATTAAAATCTTTGAGGCCGGACGTGGCGCAGCGGCACCAGGTGTGACTGTAAAACCGTCTGGTTGTGGGTTCGATCCCCACTCGAGGAGATGAAATATTTACTTAAATTTATATTTCCATTTCTTCGCTCTGGTGTCGAGGTTAAGCGCTGCGTTGAGTTCTGCCACTCAACACGCAATGCCTCTAGAATTCGGCAGAAAGTGAGGAACAGGAGTGTTAACACTAGGTTCCCTCTGCCTACCCTGCTGTGTGCGGGATACAGCGTGAAGCTGATTAAAATCACTTGGCGACGTACATCATTTTGAACGATTGTACGCTATTTTCAAAGTCTAGGCCACTTTTCTTTGCAAGTGCTTCTGCGCTTACCTCAACTAAGACCTTCCAATTGTTCGCCTCAGCTGCTTTTTGTTCATCAAGCCATCCAGAGGTAACGGGAACATTATCTTCAATGCACATAAATTTTCTGGAAATTAATTACTCGTCATCGTCATAAAAACGTCGGTAGACAAGTCTACCCGTGACCACTTACTACTGCAAAGTGTTCGAAACGTCGGGCTTCCAAAATGTAAAACCTTAAATATACGCGATTAATCCGGTTAAAATACTTTCATTTAAAATGTGTAATAATCGTGAAAATCAAAGAACTTATTACGTAATGCCTTCAGAATTACGCAAGGCTCCCTCTGCTTTCCTTGCTACATACGGGACAAAACAAAACTAAAAATAAAGAAAATATTTTTTTTTACAAAAAGAAAAACCGACTTCAAACAACGAAGCAAAAAGATTAAAATTATTTTACATAATATTAAACGTACTTTGATTTTGTTAAATAAAAATAATTAAAAAAATATTTTATAATTTTGAAAGCGGTGCCAAGTAAAACAAACAGGCGTAGTAATTCGATATTGTAGTAAGGTCGTTGTAGCATTAGCTTGACACCGAATTCAAAATGATAAAATATTTTTTAAATTATTTTTGTTTAACAAAATCTAAATAAGTTTAACATTATGTGACATTATTTTTTACTTTTTAGTTCGTTGTTTGAAGTCAGTTTTTCTTTTTGTTAAAAATTATTTATATATTTATGTTTGAAAACAAGAATAAAATAATCACTTCTCATACACACACGTATCTCGTATACACAATCGACAAATAGAATTTTCTATGTGAACAAAAATTGAAAAGACATTCAATGAGGAAATGACATTGAAAATCATGTCATTAATATAATGAAGAAACCAGTTTCTATGGAAACTTTAATGAAAGCTTCTTTCACAACTTTTTATCTCGATGAGTTGACACCTACATGCGTTTTAATTACAGCTGTATTTAATTAACGTAAGGCTGCCAAGGTTTCTTAAGTGTGGTTCCCAACCTTGATTCTCACATTTGGCTTAGTTTAGTAATTAATTGATTTATTTTAAGTAGTTATAAGCAAATTATTGAAATTTTCGAATAATGATAAAATTTTATTTTTATTTTGAATTGTTTTTTTTAGTTTTTGTTTAGCATATCTAGTAGTAGCTGTTCTTGGTTTACATCAACATAAAATTATATATATTAGCGCGGCGTTGAATTCCGTCACTCTCACTCACACGCAATGCTTCCGGAATTGTGCTGAAAATGGGAAATGGCAGTGTCTTAACACTAGGTTCCCAGGGTCCCTCTGCCTATCCTGCTAAGTGCGTGAAGCTAAAAATATTACAAAGATATTAGTATCAAAATATTTTTTTAAACACTTTTAAAGTTTCTTTAGCCAGTTGAGGCTAGTCGTGGCGTAGGGTCACAAACGTGTGATTGTAACGTGACAGGTTGTGTGGACAGTGCCTTCCGAATTTGGCGGGAGAGAATCGGCGGGGTCTCCTCTGCTCCCCAATTTGACTTTCGAGTTTTAAGACCTTATATAAAATAAATTATTTTTTAATAAAAAAACGACTTCAAATAAAGAACTAAAAAGTAAAAAATAATTTTACATAATGTGAAACCTACTTTGAATTTGTTTAAAATTAAAAAAAGATTTTATAATTTTGAAGTCATCAAAATCGATTTACCCAGCCAAAAGTTCTGTGGTAACAAACATTTATAAAAAACAGTCGAATTGTTAACCTCCTTTTTTTACGTTGAAGTTGGTTAAAAATCAGCTTCACACTGTATCCCGAACACAGCAGGTTAGGGAGAGTAAACCTAGTGTTAAGACACTACGTTCCCCTTTTTTCGCCGTAATCTGGAGGCATTGCGTGCTGAGTGGTGGCCGGCCTAGAATAGGATCATCCTGGTACTGGTGGTTTCGTAAGAGGCGACTAAAATACGAACGTATAAAATAAAACGATTATAAGAACAGATAGATAGAACCTAATGTTCTAAGACTCTATCCAAAATTTTTCACCTAATGTTCGAAATATCGAATTGTAGAATTCACCTCCGCCGTATGTCTTAATTCAATACGTTCAAGTATATTATTGAGTAAACAATACTTCCCATTATCGTAAATATCGTTAAAATCGTTATTTGACATACGTATCTTTGTCCAATTTACTTCATATCCGCTTTCCGATGGACGACGGATTGACAATCACGTCCATTTCCCACACACTGCCCATCGCAGATTGAAATTAAACACTTCTGTCTACTTCGCAGACGATATTGAGTTATCTGTGATTGAAAAGGAAATTAGGTATTTCGTTTGCCTACAGAATATACTTCTTGAAATGACTTTTAGTACTTAGCACTTTTGAATACAGTATATATCTGGTTTTTTTAGTTTCACGCTGTATCCTGTACACAGCAGGATAGGCACCAGGAACCTAGTGTTAAGATGCTCCGTTCTCCATTTTTCGCCGAATACTGGAGTCATTGCGTGTTGAGTGGCGTAACTCAATGCCGCGGAAAAATAAAAATATAAATTTAAATAAATATTTCATTTCCTAGAGTGGTGTTTGAACCCACAATCAGTCACATTTACAGTCATACGCATGTGCGCCACGACTGACATAAAAAAAACAAAATCAATTCTGGATTTATGTATATGTTAATTAATTTATAATCAAATTGAGCTTAATTAAAAGCTTCAATTCTAAAGGAAGTAATAAATATACCGATTGGATATATTTTTTGTCAATGGAGAAATACATTTTTATTGTTACCTGTAACTTATACAACCAAAGATAAAATTGCTAAAATTGGAATATATCTAACACAATTAAAGAAGAACACTACATTATTTAGTTATCTTTCCAGATACGGAATAAAGAGAGAAATTAATAAAAATAAATAAAAATCCATATTATGCATGAACATTTGCTTATAACACTGATCACGCTACCAATAGAATTCAGTGGAGAGTGGGGAACAGAGTGTCTTACTAGGTTCCCTGTGCCTATCCTACTATATGTGGAATATTTGAAAAATCAACAAATATATAATATACTAAAACCGAATATTTCTATAGTAATCAAATCATGGGCAAGCTCAAAATCAACTCATGCAATGCGAGTTAATTGAATAGGTACTTAAGCGTTTTCATACGGGCAATTATGTTTTTACGATCCGAACGGCCCGTTGCTATATTATTATTTTGGCTATATTTTATCGTGTAAACGTTACACGAATAGATTTTATTGTTTGTTTTCTTAAATTTATTTCCGCAAATGTCTATGTATTAAAAAATGAAGTTTTTTTTTAAAAAAAAAACTTCATTAAATTTTTAAAACAGAAGTGTACTTTCATTATAGTGGGCACCAGCAAAACTTTTAACAAATAAAAAATAAAATAAATTCTAAATATAATAAAATAGCATGTCTAAATTATATGAATATTACAATGCCTCGTTGTAATTTTAAACTACAGTCATACTTTAATATTTCGTATAGTAAACTCCAAAATATATTTTTTCATCTTCATCTAGTGTTAAGACACTACATTCCCCACTTTCTGCCGAATTTTCGAGGCACTCCGTGTTGAGTGAGACAACTCAAGGCCATACTTTGCCCTGTAGTGTCCTGTAGCCCTGTAGCGTACCAGAGCGAAGAAACAAAAATATTAATAAATAATAAATCATTCCAGTGGGGATCGAACCCACAATCATCGCGTTTACAGCCACGACGGCCTCAAATATTAATAATATTAAATCGAAATACTGCAAATTGACTTACGCGCGAGACTCAGAACGCCGCCATAACTT
Source organism: Heliconius erato x Heliconius himera (assembly GCA_013421005.1). NCBI lineage: Eukaryota > Metazoa > Arthropoda > Insecta > Lepidoptera > Nymphalidae > Heliconius > Heliconius erato x Heliconius himera. The sequence goes on along the minus strand of JAATLQ010006892.1, from coordinate 45,789 downwards.
CCAATTACAAACCGCGCTGTAGATGAAATAACACGCGCCCGCGGACGTTCCTAAAACAATAGAAGCTCAGGTATATTTATTTTATTTTATTTTTTAAACTGTTTTATTTACTTTATTACATATATATATTTATGTTTACAAGTGTAAATTATGCACTTAAGTCAGGGATACACAATCTTTTTTTCATAAAATTTATAGTTTTTTTTTATTTTCTAGAAAGAATTTTCTTGTATCAGATTTTCGTTTTTAGCAAATGTTCTTAAGATTTAAGGTGCTATTTTTTTCTCTAATTTTGAGACATTTTTTAAGATTTAGAAAATTTTAATAATCAAATAATAAAAGTGAGCCATGAATTTATTGTAATAATAATATTTATCAGTATCATACTGCAGGGTAGGCAGAGGGAACCTAGTGTTAACACATTCTGTTCCTAACTTACCACCGAATTCGGAGGGATTGTGTATTGAGTGGCGGAACTCAAAGCCGAGCTTTGCCTCGACACCAGAGCGAAGAAATGAAAATATAAATGTAAATAAATATTTCATCTCCTCAAGTGGGGATCGAACCCACAGCCAATCGACTGGCCTCAATAATTAATTTATAATAATATTAATAATTAATATTGTAAATATATTATATATTCATAATATATGTGCATACACGGCTTTATACAGTTAAATAATACATTTAGCAAACAATAAGGTAGATGAATTTAAAATTCTATTCACAACAAGGATGGTAAACAGAAAAGGGTCGAGAGATCCATTACTATATCCTCAATGTTAGACGTTGAAGGCCATTCCTAAATAAAATTAAGCTTGGATTTCAGAAGAATCCGGTATCGTTCGTTGGTATAAATTAATCTTAAATAGTAAACGTGTCAATTAACTCTAAAAGTTGTATTTGACAAACGAAAATACCTTCTAGGAGGCCAGTCGTGGCGCAGCGGCACGAAGTGTGACTGTAAAAGCGACTGGTTGTGGGTTCGATCCCCACTCGAGGAGATGAAATATTTACTTAAATTTATATTTCCATTTCTTCGCTCTGGTGTCGAGCCTAAGCGCGGCGTTGCGTTCTGCCAATCAACACACAATGCCTCCAGAATTTGGCAGAAAGTGGGGAACGGAGTGTCTTAACATTAGGTTCCCTCTGCCTACTCTGCTGCGTGCGGGATACAGCGTGAAGCTGATAAAAAATACCTTCTATTTTTAATCATACTATATGAATTAAGACTTAAACCAGATACATCCAACACAGGTAGGTACTATTATGTAACATGGTATTTGGGTAGTGTAGGTTTGACAGTTATTAGGTATATAAGGTGCAAAAAGTAGTACCTAACTTTCGTTAAATTATAAAGCTTAATTTTTTTTTAATTTCCTTCGGAATAATCACTTAGCATGGTTTTAATCCCCAGCCAGACATCCCAAATCCTTATAAACTAAAAGCGCCTACGAATATATTAACAGCAAATACTAACTTACTCATATAAGTTATTAGAATTTTTTAACAAAAAAAGATATTTTTTTATAAAAAAAAGATAAAGCAAACGAGCGTACGGGTCACCTGATGAGTAAGGGATCACCGTCGCCCACAGCCTCATGTAACACCGGAGAAGCTACAGGTGTTTTGCCGTTCTTTAGGGTAGAGGAGATAGATGCGCATTTGAAGGTGGATAGGTGGAAGGTGGTAAATGTGCCGCTGGTAGACCATTCCACAGAACTCGCACAGTAGTGGAGTGCCATGTATCTAGATAGTGTGGATGATACTTGAGTTTGTGACGTACTGTGCGGTTAGAAAATTCGGCAACAGGAAACAGGCACTGTGTAATTCAATAGTGAGTTATTAATAAACATGTTTTTAATTAAATTAGTATCCCGGTTGACCTAGAATTATTAAATTTGGTAGCTAGCATTAACAGGATTGTGCTAGTTCAGGAAAAAATCTGAAAACTATACATTTGTAGTGAAATCCTAAAAAATAAATAGCCTTAAATAGTAAAAGAAGACGTATTTCAACATTATAAAGAGAATCAAAACTAATAGGATACTTCCGGTTAACCTAGAATTATGAAAATTGGCAGCTAACATCTACACGTAGTACTAATTTAGGAAAAAATCTGAAAATTACACATTTAAGGTTAAATCCTAATAAAATATGTAAGGGGCTCTGGCTAAGCTAAGCCTGAATTTCACAAAAACCTCAAAAACTCAAATTTTTATACGGAATCCTCGGTGACCGAGCCCGACTCGCACTTGTCCGGTTTTTATACTTGAAATGTTTGTACATCAAGAGAAGAGAAATTATTTAAGGCTTCTTTAATTAACAACCCCTTGATATTCCTTAAACAATATTATTAATGAAACTATCCTTCATACTTAAATATACAAATTATTCTAAGAAACAACAATACGTATAAAAACCTCTATACAGACATTAGTCTCTAGCATAAACTGATTTCACAAGACATTTGATATCTCATCGATTTGATCCCGGACACAGCAACAGGTAGGTCAAGGACGCTCGGCGCCGTTGTGGCTTACGTATAAATTTTAATGTAGGACAGGAAAATTGAAAATACTATGGAATTTGGATTTATTTTTATTATTATATAAACCTGATTATAGTTAAGTGTGTATTTATGATAGATTTATATCGTATTGTGATTATAATTTTGATATATTTATGTTTAAATATATCAAAATTATAATAATTTTATAATGTAATCATATTTTAAAATATATTAAGATTGCATTTTTATGAAAAAAATGTAAAATTATTCGACTTTTCCGTATTTTTACACATTCTTTATTTTATTTTAGCACATTTCATATATTTTTGTTGTTAAGTTAAGGTAAGCGAAGCAGATAAGTAAAAATAACCTAGTTAAAAAACTTCAACAAATTATGAAAAATTATATATATATAAATATAAAAAATCTCTATATCACGCACGTAGCAGGAAAGAGAGCTTTGTGTTAAAACACTCGGTTTCCCATTTTCCGCCAAATTCTCAAAGCATTATGTGTTTAATGACGAAACTCGACGCCGTACTCTCCCTTATTACCAGAGCATAGAAATGAAAATATCAAATATTTAATTCCCATCGTTTTAATGACAATCGAATCCACAATCGTCTAAATTAATCATTTCTAAAGTTTCATAATTAATCTTCATCTTTGTTATATAGAAAAGTCTATTTAGTTAGAGCAACCGGTCGGCAGTGACAGGTTGGGTTAGCTTAATACGCCCATGGGGGTAAAAGTTGACTTGACAACTTAGCGGCAAGTTAGAAAATAGGTTACTCTCAGGTAAGAGCTATGACTTTAAGGGCTACCTAAGTTAAATCATTAAGGTAAAACTGATTATAATGTAGGAAAGTTTTTGTTTTTGCTTTTATATATTAGTGTTGTATTCTATTATTTAAATACGATCTGAAAAATACTGCAGATTTATATGTTGTAGACTTTAGTCTTATTGTAAATTCAGATTTTAATACTTGATGCCAGTCGTGGTGCAGGGGCACAACTGTGCGTTTGTAAACGCAACAGATAGTTCGTTCGATTCCCAGTCGAAAAAATGAAATATTAAATATTTTCATTTATTCGCACCGGTGGCAAAGCGCGGCGTTGAATGCTCTCAGTCAACATAAAATACCTCCAGAATTCTGTAGGAAGTGGGGTGTCTTAACACTAAACTTACTTACCCTGCTACATGCGGGATACAGCGTGAAACTGAAAAATGATTGTAATACTTTTAAGCTCGGAGCAATGTCTAGGTCTTGCGACCACAGGTGCTTATTCGCTTCAGAGACTCATTTACAAGGTACTAACACTCACCTACACTTCACTGCTCCTGCCCAGCAAATTATCTTAAATGACTACCGTCGCTTATACAATTTAGTTACAAATATGGCTGCATATCAAATAACAATGTTACCATAGCGTTCTTGCATATATATATATATATATATATATATATATATATATATATATATATATATATATATATATAAAAAATATATATATATATATATATATATATATATATATATATAGATATATATTGTTTTTTTTGTTACTATTAATATGTATACTACTATACTTTCTATAAATTAAATAACTAAAAATTAAGCAAAAATAAATGTATAAAACAATTAATCTACAACAATGTAGTGGTTTTATAAATTTGTTTATATCAGGGGTTCCCAACCTTTTCTTGATCAAGGACCACTTTTATATCATTCTTGGTAGCAGGGACCACTATGCATGTAGGTATAATAAAAAATAACTGTGATAATTAAACAGAAACTTCGCCTCACCATTCCCAGCCATAAAATTAAAATCGTTCGCGGACCATATTTAGGCTTCTGCGGACCACTGGTGGTCCGCGGACCACTGGTTGGGAACCACTGGTTTATATATTAGTTACTATTTAATAATTTTCATTTCCTTGCTGTAGCAAGACAATAAGAGACGTTGATATTAGTCACTCAATAAGCATTGCTTCTAAAATTCATTGAAAAATAGTTAAAGAAAGTGTCTTAATGGGAACCGAGTGTATCCATATTAGGTTCCCAGATTCCTTCTACCTACCCTGCTATCTATGGAATACAGCGTGAAACTAAAACAAAAAGCAGCACGCATGAAAGCAGTAGTAGTAGTAGTAGTAGGTACATTATAAAAAAAAACCTTTGTCCGTAAAATCTATGTCAAGAGTTCTAGTTACTTGGTTGCCTAATGATCACTGGCGTTCGTTAAGACTAGCTAGTCTGAAAATGAAAATACGGAAAATACTATTTTTTTAGTGTCGACTTCTGAACTACGTTAGGACATTAGAAATAAATTCTTCGTTTTCGAATAAATACTTCTTTTGAATTTAGATTGAAAATTAAAAATTGAAGTTTTTTTACACTAAGAAATGGTGGTGGTGGTCTTGGCTGTCATATTGACAAATAACCCATTTATTTAGCTTCACACTGTATGCCACACACAGCAGGATAGGCAGAGGGAGCCTACCTGTGTCAAGACACTCCGTTCCCAATTCAGGTACGTCCGTAGTCTTAAGGCGTTGGGTGTGGAATGGCGGAACTTAGCGCCGCGTTTTGCCTGGTTGCCAGAGCAAAGAAATAAAAATATAAAAAATATTTCATCTCTTTCGATTGGAAAACGAACTCGCAAGCTATCATGCTTACAGACGCACCCTCGTTTCCTTCTGCCACGACGGCCTCTGTATAATATGTATAACTTTCTTTATTATAATATGTAAAAAATATATTTTACCATATACCTTCATAAAGAAAATCAACACTATATGCAAATTCTGTATCGGTCACATTAAATTTCCCGCTGAATAAAATTCTATAGAAAACTTTAAAGGAACCAAATATAATAAAAATTGTGAAGAGTATCGAAGTCTACCCACTCAGTCATCTTTTCAATACGTTCACGAATAAAACTTGTTGAATTTATAATGTGTTGAGTGGACTGGCAACGCCGAACAATATTCTAGCGAATTCGCCTTTTAGAATGCAAAATTTTATAGAATCCAAACAGTATTATAATCATAATTTTTTTTTAGCTTCACGCTATATCCCGCACACAGCATGGTAGGCAGAGGGGACCTAGTCTTGAAACACTCTGTTCCTCATTTTCCGCCGAATTCTAGAAGCCCAATCTAAAATTTTAATATTTTTTGTATATAATAATGTATATCATCAACAAATCGACGATATTGTTACTTTAGTTACTTTATTAGATTAATTATAGATACTTATTACCCTGCTCGCGGCTTCGTCCGCTTGAATTAAAAATATTTAATTTACTAAGCTACGATATTATTGTAAGAAAACGAAAGTAATGCACTTTCGTTTTCTTACAATAATATCGTTTTAAAAACAATAAGTATCTATATTGAAAAGTGAAGTTCCAGCCAATTCAATAAAACCATTATAGCAATTACGTCGATCATCATTCTTTAAAATAGTATAACTTTTTTAGTTATAAACCGCTTTAAATCAAAAAATATACTCGTGAAAACTGCAATCGATTAGGCTTTTTCTGAGATTAGCGTGAGCAGACGCACAAACAAACAGATAAAAAATGTAATAGGTTCTATTATGTACTAAATGCCACCAATAAGATTTTATTATAAGTTTAGATATGTAGTAACATAAATATATGGTAGAATTTATATACAATTTCGAAACAGTTAAAAAAAAATATTAAGTTGTGATTTCAATATTATTTATGTTAAGAATATTTATTATGAAATTTTAATATAAATAATACTAGTTTACATTTAACGTTTTGGCCCAGGAACCACAGTTGTTAAATGATCTACAGTCAAACGGCAATGACGTATCCAGATAAGATAATTTGGTGGTCATAGGAGATAGCCGTAGGTCCGTGTGTGGTTAAACTGCTATGCTCGTTCGTGGAGTTTATCTTCGCCAGCTGTCTAAACAGTATGTAATATATTAAAAAAGATTTCTGGAACGATGTTGAATTTGAAATAACAATATACTATTGTTATTGAACTGCTGTTCGTTTGTATAATAATCATATTCTGAACTAATAGATGGATTTGAATAAAGCTTTTTTGGGCAGAATTTAGGGTAATTGATTTTCAAAACTGACGCACCTGATGCTGACGGATCATGGCAAGCAAAATTAAGAGAAATAATAAAATAAAAAAAATCACTGTGATAGGCATTTCTCATTCTCATATAAAAGTTACAAAATAATGAAAAAATAACTCTAATAATCCAGCAAAATTTTAACTTTTGTTCAGTATAGGCGGCAGTTTTTAAAAAATCATTGAAAATTGTGTCCATTGAGGTACAATGGTATAGGGTAGGGAATTCCATCTCCACTGAGGGCAAAAATGACATTTAATTTGTTTTAATTTTTTTCTCTGCTCCGGTAAGGCAAAGCGTGGCATTGAGTTGCAACTCAACGAGCTTTGTCTCGTATTTAAGTGGAAAATTCGGAGTGTCTTGACACTGGGTTCTCTTTGTTTATATTATGTACTACAAATTTCAATGGCAACAGGTGGCAAATGGAAGTCCAGTGCCAATGATCATAAAGTCCAGAGGGAGATTTGCTTGTTGCCTGAAGTTGTGGACGTCTACTAAGGCCACTTATTTGTCAATATTAGTATACTATTAATACAATATTAGTTACAGTGGAAAATAATCCGAAATAATTAGGATACAAGTATTATTTAAATGAAAATAAAAAGATATCAAGTATATAAACAATATTATAGATAATATATGTATTATATTACAAATATTATTTGGTAATTTTAAGACCGTACAATTTATATAATAAAAATTCGATTACCTAGAATGTTTGCTGCACGCTGCAATATATATAAAAGGAAGTATATAATATAAAAGGAAGTAACCCATTGTGGAACTTAAGCCGAATCGAACTACTTTTTATTAAGTTTCTTGACTTCCACTCGAACAAAATTGTGCCCGGACAAAGCTACGTCGCCTGATATAAGTATATCATTACTGGAGATAACAAATAGTGCTTTCAAAAAATGCTAGGCGAATTTATATTTTCTCAAAAATAAACTCAATTTTTACAAGAAAATACTTTTCTTACAGTACCCACTTTTCGTCGCAATCATTGCGTGTTGAGTGGCGGAAGTAAACGCCGCACTTTGTCTCAACACCTGAGCAAGAAATTAAAATATGAAATATTTATTATGAGGCCAGTCATGGCGCAGGGGCAAAAATATGACTGTAAAATCAACTGGTTGTAGGTTCGATCCCCACTCGTGAGAATGAGGCATTTATTTAAATTCATATTTTAATTTCTTCGTTCTGATGTCGAGGATTCAACTTAAAATATTTTTAATTCAAATAGACATTGGTAAACATTTTTATGAAAAACATAGTATATTTTTATATTTGAGCGGAGGGGCAAAAGTGTGTACACAAACGAAATTAAAACTGTGTAAAAGTGTGCACTCCTTCTCCATTTGAAGAAATGAAATATTTAATATTTTAATTTCTTCGATTTAGCTTTGAGGCAAAACGCGGCGCTGAGATTCGCCATTGAACACTTAATGCCTCCAGAATTCGGCAAAAAATGGATAACGGTGTGTCTTAACATAAGGTTCCCTCTGCCTACTCTCTGAGTGCGGGATACAGCGTGAAGCTAAAAAACATGTATAAATATATTTTACTTTAAATAAATTAACATTACATACAATTCTATAACAATAAACTAAGCTTGATATTTTTTGCCTTGGAAACTTAACCTGAAACAAAAATAAAAATAAAATGCAGAAGTTTTTAGTTGGCTCTTGACCTGCTTGACTTTTGAAAGTAAGTCTTCATCTCGGCACATTGTCTTTTTTATTTTTATTAACAGTCTTTTGTGAAAAGTAAAATCCTTTTCTTGTGTAAGTATAGTATGATAGTGACCGAAAAAAGTGGGGAATGTGGGTTCAAAGCCAACCCAAGAAATAATTAAATTTATAAAATGTATTTTATTTTGCACACAACATCTCTAAAACCGGAGTATGGGAAATATGAAGATAAAAAAAATATAATAAATTTATGAATTTAAACATAGTATTAGTATCTTTATTTTTTTTATTACTTGTAAAATAGATTATCAAAGAAAACCAGTTTTTAACAGTATATTTTATTTTCAAATGTATTAGTTTTAATATAATATTTATTTAAGGTTATATTTCCATTTCTGGTGTCCAGGGAAAGCGCGGCGTTGAGTTTCGCCACTTAACACGTAATGCTTCCAAAATTCGGTGGAAAGTGAGAAACGGAGTAACTTAACAGTAGGTTCACTCTGCCTACACTGCTGTAAGCGGGATACAGCGTGAAGCTGTATTAGCTATTATTTTAAAGACATTTCATATTATTTTTAAACATTTTTAAAGTATTATTCCACAGTCAGGAAAGAAAAATACTTATTTAGAAAACGTATAAAAATTTGAACGTAGCGGGACTCGTAGTTCCGTAGTTAGTAGTTTCCAGGAGGCACGGGTTCGAGTCCCGCTACGTTCAAATTTTTATACGTTTTCTAAATAAGTACATTTCATATTACTTAGTAAGTGTAGTCTCATAATTGGAACATTTGAAGCCAAAATCATCGAGTACAGTAAAAAAACAAGATAAAGTGAAATGCCTTCTTTTAACATAATATAAATATAAACAAAATCGAAATCTATTTCATATAGAAAATAATTTACATTCTACTATAGCTTATATTTATCGCCACAAAGTTTACGCTGAAACTGAATGTAATTTATTTTCTATATGAACTGCTCTTCAACCGACTTCTGTAAGGAGGAGGTTATGAATTCGACTATTTATTTTGTTTGTTTTTTTACCTTAGAACTTTTGAGTGGGTAAACTGATTCTGATAATTCTTTTTTTATTTTGAAAAATAATTTAGTCCATTTCTGATATTTTTATCTATGGGTTTTTTTTTATTAAATAGAATATATTTCAAGGGTGGCATCCGGTTGAAGTCAGTTTTTTTTGCTTAAAATTATAATTGTAAACGAAACTATAAAAGTAATATTCGTATATCACAATGGTTTTAAAAAAATAAGTATTAAATTTTGCCTATTCAAAGAAAAAGAAATTAAATCACTTTTAACATTTTGTACAATATTTTTATTCTGTTGAAGGTTAAGGTCAAAACGGAGTCGAGCTTGCCCGGGAATATCCCGACAAGAGAAGTATTAATTATAAACATAATATACATACAAGCGGTGTGTTCACAGCCATGTTTTTATTCGTTATATTTATATATATGTATGTGTTTAAGAACATAAATATAAGAAATATTTTTTTTTTATATTTTTTGCGTCACGCTGTATACCGCATATAGTGATATAGACAGAGAGAATCTACGAACTTAGTACTTAGACATTCCCGTTTCCCCATTTTTCACTGAATTCTTAAGGCATTGCGCGTTAGTGGCGGATCTCAACGTCGCTCCATACCCTCTTTACTAGAACGAGGAACGCACAATGTTATGTGTTCTATCAAATGAGTGATAAGGTAACAAAGGTGTTAAGATATTTAGTTCTCAGGTTATCATTTATATTGATATTAGATGTTTATTCTAAAGGCGTTGCATGTTGATTAACGGAACTCAACGCCGCGCGTTGCCTCAACACCAGAGCAAATAAAATAAAAAAAATATTAAAACATTAAAAAAATAATCTCCTCGAATGGGAATCGAACCACAGCTTGTCACGTTTACAGTCACGCGCTTGTACCCCTGCGCCACGACTGGCTTATACAATATACAACGTTAAATGCCATAACAATGTGAACGCAAGCTTACAATATAAGGCTTATTGATCGACACGCCGCCTGATCGTCATACGCTCGATAAGCACGTCTAACTTCAACGAATAAATACAGGTTATAAAATTTTATGCGTAAATTCTATACATATTTATAGAAAATACCAGTTTAAATAAGGCCAGCCGTGGGGTAGCGTGCGTCTAAAAACGTGACTGGTTGTAGGTTCAGTTTCCACTCAAAGAAATGAAATATTTTAGATTTCCATTTTTTCGCTCTGGTGATGGCGTTGAGGAAAAGACCAGCTATGTTTAGCTTCACGCTGTATAGCACAGCATAAGCAGAGGGAACCTGACAATCCAGTGCTAAAACTCTCCATTCCCATTAAGACTTCGGTTTCCCATGTTCTGCTAAATTCTGAAAGCATTGCATGTTGAGTGGCGGTACTCAACGTCTCGCTTACCAGAGTAAGCGAATGAAAATATAAAATATTTCATGCCCTGGAGTTGGAATCGAACTCACAATCGTTTACAATGGGTACACTTGTGCCCCGGAGCTACGACTGGTCTCAATTACTTACTATATATTATACAACTTAGTATATATGAATAATTTACGTAAAAATTTTAACGTAGTGGGAACACTTCTTATATAAGATTTAAGCGTTCTAATCTTTAAAACTGGTGTGGCTTTTGGCTGAAATTTTTGACGAGCCTTCTTTTACAAACAGTATATAGTAAAATGTATTTTATATAATACTGTATATGTAAAATTCCAGCGTGGGGCGGAAAATGGGCAACGGAGTGTCTAAGCACTAAGTTCCCACTGCCTACTCTGCTGTGTGCGGGATACAGCGTGAGGCTGAAAAAAATATATTACATAACATTATCAGAAACTCCGAATACAAAAATCGGTATGTTGCCACATAAAACTCAATAGCGCCTACTTTTAAAAATATAATCCAAGAGAAGCTTTCAGTATTATATTTTAACATAATGGAAGCGATTTTTCAGATTGACTGAAGAGCCTAAAAGCAATTTTAATTTAAAATTTAAAGTAGCCATTTAGTCAAACTACCACTAGGTACTAAAATAAATTCATTATAATTTCTTTTGTCCATTGTTTCAAATAATAATAGTAAAAATAAATCTTTCTTAAAGGTTATTTTGATTTAAGAACAATTTTTTTTTGTGTCAACTTCATGCTTTAATCACCATATAGCATTGGAGCCAAAGAGAACCTAGTGTCCCGTTTCTCCGATTACGTCAACATTACGTGTTAAGAGGCGGAACGTATGTACGTGTTCACTTAAAAAAAAATGTTAGTGAAATGAGAATCGCTTATGATTTTAAATGGGTTAATGGGAAATGGGTATAAAATTCCAAGAACGCAAACAATACAAAAGTTTTTTTTTAACTATCTACATAAGACATATAAAAGTAGATATATTATTGTTACCAATTATTTATTTATAAAAATTTTACCTTATCTTTTAAACTATAATTTTGAAACAAATATACTAGTCCCTAATGTACTGTCATTACATATTTACATGTATTTTCTTGTAGTTTCATAGTACTAAATTTTCTAAAGACATTAAAATGATATGTTAAACAAATACACTAAAAGGATTTGTAGATGTAAACGCTACAAGAGCCGTGAAAGCTCGAACTTTCAAAAGAAAAGTTAATACTTCAAAGAACGTCATTTGGCAAATTCGTCCTTTACGATCGTAATCTTCGGGCCTCTGGAGCTGTGGCTTATCCCCTACGAACTTGGACGAAGAACGGTAATGAAAAAGTTTTAATAAAAATGTTTCTTTATTGTATGTGAAGCACTCTTCTACATACGCTTTTTAAAAGAACCTACTTATCTATGTATATACGTACCTACTTATTAGCAACCGGCGGCTTCGCCCGCTTAAACTTGTCGTTACATTATAGGCAAATTGTACAAAATCATTACAGAAATTTTAGCGTATGTGTTATTCTGCTATATTACTGTCAAGTTTCATCTAAATCTATGCAGTAGTTTTTGCATGAAAGTGGAACAAACATCGATCCTCACAAACGTTCACATTTATAATATTAGTAGAATAGGACATATCAACAAATCAAATTATATGTTATTTTTTGGATTTAAGCTCTAAGCTTGATGGTTGCATACTAATCTCACTTGGTTGTAAATTAATCTACAGAAAAAAATATAAATTTTTGAGGGTAAAAATAGATAGTAAAGTGACTCACGTTAATAAAATTTTAATTATTTGAAATTATTTTTTTAAAAGTACATGTACATATGAACATATGTAACTGTTCAATAAGAATATTTTTTGATTGCCGCAGTTTGCCTTACTATTATATTATAACAAAGCGAAGAAAATGAAAATATTAAATATTCCATAGTATAAAATAAAAACATTTACCCAGGTGGAAATCGAATCCACAAGCATTCCGTTACAGTTAGAGGCCGCACAATTGCGCCACGATACCCTATATACTATCTATTCCTTAAATATATTATCAGTCTTTATATAAAATTATATTTTACTAAAATTAGACCCCATCGGAACATCTATTGGGTGGATCCCACCAACGTCTAAAGTTTTTATATATCGTAGTTTTTTTCACTTCACTTTCTTTATTTAACATAGCACAAAAACCACAATAGTCATCAGTTTCCACGCTTTCATATCTATAATGGTACGTATAATGATTTCTCCATTTAAAATATTTTGCATATAATTCTGGATTTTTTATTAACTCGTTCATTTTCACAGCTAATCTTGCTGGTCCGAGCTCTTTGGCATTCAAGTAAATTCCATCAGGCATGAACCTAAAAATCAGAAATCAAATTAAATTAAATCAGCTTCACGCTGTATTCCACACACACCGGGGTTGGCAGAGGGAACCTAGTGTTGACACACTCTCTACCCCACTTTCCGCCGAATTTTAGAGGCATTATGTATTGAGTTGTGGAACTCAACGCCGCGCTTTGCCTCCACAACGGAGCGGAGAAAATGGAAATATAAATTCAAATAAATATTTCATTTCCTCGAGTGGAGATCGTACCCACAACCAGTCACGTTTACTAATACCCAAACTACACTTTGTACCCCTGCGCCACGACTGGCCTGTGGATTGAACTGGACTGGAAAATCATAATATAAATCATATAATTAATTGATAAAATATACTGTTAGCATCTAGTTATCTCTATTTAAATTATTCGACTAATATAATTTATGGAAATAAACAATCCCTAGACAAACATTTTAGAAAAACATGTAAAACTTAGTAATAAATGATTTGTAACCGATATGAAAGATTAATATTTTTAGCCTTTAATAGGATTTAAATCTATATCTGTCTTGTACAATATCTTAACAGCTATCCAGCTGATTAAACGATATACTCAAAATATCGCATATCCATTTTTTATTAATCTTTTTTTATGTTTGCGCGTATTTATAATCTAAACTACATTGACATGAATTTTATTGATAAGACATTTTCAAAGAAATCGGCAATTATATTAAAGCCTCAATGGGCCTCATTTTATACATTTGAATGCGTTTGTTTTTTTTTTCAGCTTCACTCTTTATCCCACATGAGCCTAGTGTTAAGCTACGCTTCCGACTTTATACGGATTTCAAGAACCACTGCGTCTTGAGAAGAAAAAATATACATTTCAAAAAATTATAATTTCTTCGAGTGGGGATCGAACTCACCACCAGTCGCATTTACAATCACAAATTTTGCCCCTCAAAAGTAAAATGTTTCAAAAATAAATTATGCTTTGAATGTATTAAAAATATTCAATAAGCAGTATTTTTGTTAACTCTGAAGAAAAAATAGAAATGTTACTATTACTATTACACAATTTTCTATAATATGAAAAATATCATAAAAAATCTCAATAAAATACCTGGTGTAATTTGCTCCACCGTACACAATCGGTATTGCATAGTTATTCAATCCATGTAATATTTTCTCCGTAACATAATCCTCAGCGAAGGAATTCTCTAATGCCAGATAGAAATAATAATCTTCTTTAATTAATTTATAGCACTTATCACTATCTCTGGGACAAGTCTTGGAACTGCATTCTCCATAAATATCAATAGTCAAATTATACTTTGACAGTCGCATTTTTAACTGTTGGGCAAAATATTCTCTTTTACTCCTCGTATAGCAATTTGATACAAACCAAGCCGCCGCTCTCCTCTTATTCCTTAATATTTTCTCTGTATGATCACTAACTGGTGCCATATCTTCCAATTTCATCCAATGCATGTCTTTCTTGGGTCCAATTATATTTTTCTCCAAATCACGTATTGCCATGTAGCCCCAGTTCATATCAGAGTCGAGCTTATAACTCCAAGTCCAATTATAATATCCATCAAAACGGTTTGAGCACATGGGGTAGTTATCAGCTGATTCAATGCTGGACAGAACAAATTTTTGGTGAATCGACCTCCTGATTGGTAGTTGATATCGGTGTCCATATTTGTGAAGAAATCGCGCCTCGGGTGCGGCGAAAACGACAACATCAAAATTTGTATAATCACCAAGATACGAACGGTTATCTGTCACATAACAATTAATGTACGTGCAGTTTCTTGATAGGAAACCCTGTTGCCCAACCCCCATATAGACAAAAGGTATATTTTTTGATGATGTCCATTGTAAAATATATTTCAAACTTATATTATTGTCGTTATCTCCTTTAGTGACATCCAGATATCTTTTTCGCAATAACACCTTATCCTCTTCATAACTAATATATTTTATATCTATAAATAATTTATATGTAAATAAAGCTACGGAACTAAAAAGAAAATATATAAAAACTTTAGTAGCGATGTTGTTTTTCATGTTTTTAGAAATATTTTTTGTGAACGCAATAGGTGCGGTCTACGTTTATGAAGCGACTGGCTGTTTGTAACAACTATGTTAAAAAGGTAAACAAATAAAACGAAATGGTATGAAGAATGTGCTCTGTTCAATTTACACGAAACAAATTTCATAAGTCAACTTTAGAATTTTGTAGTTGAATAAAATTATGTATAGGTACAAGGAAAAAGTTACCCGTACACCTTAGATGTACCTACTTTTAATATGTACATGTTTTATATATTTAAATTATTTTTTTTTTCAATCAAAAAAGAAATTAAATAGAAGAACAGCGTTATGGGTGATCTGGGGGCACGGCAGTGCCCCCGCCAAGTCGAGCAAAAAACAGCGGCACGGTCGTACTATCCTTTTCTCGAAGCAACCTAGGCCATTTTCAACCCCCTATAACTTCGTTGTGGATAAAACAAGAAACCTGAATTTTCAGTAACTAATCAGGCATAATATAAACACGGTATGTTTAAAATTTCAGTCAATTTGAACCAGTAGTTTAAGAATGACAACTTGTTAAAGTTTCTAAATTTTGTCACTCACTGACTGACTCACCGATCATCAAAAGTCCAAGGCACTTCTAGCAGACATAGAAGCTTCAAATTTAGAATACAAATAGAGTGTAGTGTCTTAATCATGGAAAAACTTAAATATTTTGTAATTTCGGTCCAGTTTTCCAAATACACCGACTGCATGAATAACTTTGTAATCCCATATAAATGTATAGGATTACAAGGTTACATTTGCAGTTAATGAATCATTATTACTGTATAATAGAAAATAATAAGTGTAGATAGGTACCAAAAAGTAGGACTCTACAAAAAGAAGTGAGATGGCATTAAAAACATCCTGTAAAAAAACCCAAGTCTCGCAGCTCAGTCTTTCTACCGTAAAAAGTTGTGAGATCCATGTAATACCAAGTCGGTTAATCTATTTAGTCTCTACTTAAAGGACCTTCTGTCTTAAGTTATTACAGTAGTTATTATCATGCCAATATTAAAAATATTTTACATTTTAAACAAATAGATCGACTTGGACATCATTTGATTATTAGTATGTATCACACTACACAGCACGACGGGCCAGCAACCGAATTGAAGAAGAAGAAACCAGAGTCCTTCAGAATATGAAGTCTATTATGTCTTTCGATAGATTGTGTTTTCATGCGATGTCCAAGTTTTAACTACCACAAAGTAAAATACACTCTAAGTAAAATATGTATTTTCGTAATTCTAATAACAAGTCACTATCTTCTTCTGTCACTACATTATAACCGGCAGAAAAATTAAAATATAAATGGTTATAAAAACATACATTTAAAAATATAAAAAGACACTCTTCCGAGGGTGGGAGAAGTATCCAAGCCATCGGTAGCTAGGGCACCAAAGAGAAGAACTTCCACACAATACGGCGCGTACTCAAGTCTCAAGTAAAACTGCCTTCTGCATACGGTTCTTAATCCAACATCTAAACGATAACCTCTTAAGATGTTGGTCGATGCTTTTCGCTATGAAACTGTTAACTGAAACAACTATCGGCACAATGATAGTCACATTGACATCCCACATGGCAGTAACCTCTTAGACTAAGTCCAAATATTTAGATTAGAGAGTTTATTTTTGGGCCTTCACGAGATTACCGTCATGTGGCATAGTAAAAAGTCAACAATCACTGCAACAACACTAGACAAATATATTGGCCATACCAATTTTTACATATAAAAAACATAAGTCACAGTACAATACGGTCGTTTAGCCCTCATCGGTCTCATTTACTGTATCGAAATGGATTTAAAACGCAGCTTCAATTTTTTACCGCATAGCAGTGTAAAATTTCCGTTTTCTGCCCTGATTTGCGTAATATTTTGTATTTAGTGACGGAACTCAACGCCACATTTTATCGCCAGAACAGGGAAGTGAAAAATAATCAGTCTCCAGAGTGAGAATCAATTGCAGAACTGTCGCATTGACAGTTAAACGTTATACGTATATAATACATAATTTAAATCTAATTTTATAAACCTAACAGTTTGTACAGCATATATCTTTAAACTTTCATCAAATTACATTAAACATTGTACATTTTTTAAAAATTATTATGTAATTTATAATTAATATTAAAATATTAAATATCTTATAATCTTAATGGTTAAAATAATAAATAGAATATACATTTTTCACTCCAAATCATATTCGCAATAAAATTAAACAATTAACATCGATTAGGCGGATCCCACCACGACCTAAAATTTGGATACGTTGATATTTGTTTAACAAGATTGTCTTCATTAAGCATGGAACAAAATCTGCAATAGTCATCGGTTTCAACACTTTCATGTCTTAGATGATAAGAATAATGATTTTTCCATCTAAAGTATTCAACATATAGGTCAGGATTTAAAATTAATTCATTCATTTTCTCAGCTAACTTCTCTGCCCCTAGTTCTCTTGCGTTCAAATAGATACCATCAGGCATAAACCTGGAAAATAGAAATTTTAAGGAATATATCAGCACTAATCAAAAATGCATGAATCATATACCAACTATATTAAAATATCATAAAATATACCTTAGTATGAATATTTGATAACGAATCGTTGATGTGTGATTCATTTACGATTAAATAGTAAAAATAAAATCAAATAGATAAGCAAAAACTAAAATAGTTTCTAATAATACTATAATTCATATTAGTGATATTTTCAATTTGAACATATTGAATGTTACACTAAAAATATATTGATTACCTTGTATAATTAGCAGCTCCGAAAACAATCGGAACTGTGTTGTATTGTAATGGATATATAATTTTTTCAGTCACATAATCTGGTGCAAATGAATTTTCAAATGATAAATAAAAATAATAATCAGTCTGAAGTAGTTCGTTACACTTTTCCTCATTATCTCGTGAACACTTCATGTTCCCGCATCCTCCATATATGTCAACGCCCAAATTATATTTTTTCAACTTCTCTTGCAAATCTTTTACAAAATGTTCTCGTCCACTTCGTGTTCTACAATTGGAGACAAACCACGCCGCTGCTTTTGTCTTAGATTTCAATTTTTGTTTAAATTCATCATTGACTGGATTCATTTCTGCTAATTTCATCCAGTGCATATCTGTATTTGGTCCTATAAGATTATTTTGTGAATCTCTTATAGCCATGTATCCCCATCTTGCTGTCGAATCTGTTTTATAGGTCCAGGTCCAATTGAAAAAATTATCTAGTGTATCTGAGCAGATAGGATAATAATCTGATGACTCTATTGTGGCAAAGGCGTATTTTTGATGTGGAGATCTCTTCGCTGGTAAAGATGCTTTACCCATGCGTACTACTTCTGGTCCAGCAAAAGCAATTACATCAAATTTGGTCAAATCACCGAGATATGATCTATTTGCAGTAACATAACAATTTGTATATGTACAATTTCTTTCAAAATATCCACTTTGTCCTAGACCCATGTACACAAATGGGACACCTTTGGGATTAGTCCATTGTAAAATGTATTTCATTTCCTGTTTCGGTTTTAATGTTGTAGAAGGTATAGCAGTATATACTTTTTGTTTCACATCTATGGGTATTTCTGATATAGAAGTTCTCATCAACGAATATACACTTTTTTGAAATGTTAAGTTACTATTTTTCATCCAAACGTACAGAAAATATGTTGAACCCAATATAGCTATAAAGTAAAAAGTTTTCACCGATATATTGAAACGCATTTTCACAGCTATATACAAAAAACAATTATAAATATACTATACTACTTCCAATAACGCTAATATATGTAAGTCCGATGTCTAGCACATGTTGTTCGCATATAAAAAGTTTTATAAGCTTCAGCTATCAGTATTGTCAGAATATCTTATCTATTGTATCGTTCTATATCTACTACACCATAACAATGATATATTATCAATTAGACCAAATATATTGGAAAAAATAATTTAGTAAAGATAGATCTTTTTATCTATATTTATCTTTATATGTAATCTCAAAGGGAATCGGCAGAATGCTTTATTTATATAAAGCAATAAGTAATAACCAGCCGAACCAGAAAAGCCGAATTTAAAAAAAATATATAATATTAAAATAAAAGCGGGATTCTGTCGCCAAAAGCGGGACAAAAATGAGGACTTAATTTATTATTTTCCATTTATTTGAATTTTAAATAAAGCTGTCAATGGTGATAGATATCAATATAAAATATTTTTTACTCGGAAAACACGCACTATACTTAAATTATATTGTTTTGGTTTTCCATATGTAATTCATATCATATCTTTCAGATCGTAACTTATGAATATTATTATTTCTATCAAGTTATTAGTAATTAATAAAAAATATAAAAAAATACATAATGATTTCTCACAGTGCGTGGAATAAAACGTGAAAAGCGGGAATATGTCTGTCCCGATCGGGAAATTTTATTTTTGGGCTAAGAATCACGTCGTCCCGTCAAAATCGGAATATCTATCAACGCTGAGTAATACATACATACATACTCGTACATATATTTATGTGTTTCATATCTTCATAGATAAGTATTTAAAGAGTTTTCCGCTATAATATTACGATACGATAAGTGACGTTATATTTATATTAGTAAAAATTACATTGTTCACTTTTGATTGTAAAATCAATACAAGTTTTGTAACGAAATATTCATTTTAAGCTAGGTTTTACCTTCCAACTATGCTTAGATCTAAATTTGCATAATTTTTTGTGTTCTGTATTTTTTTATGGAAAAAAGGAACCCTTATATGATCACTTTGTTGTCCGTCCGTCTCTCTGTCTGTCAAGAGCCTTTATCCCAGGAATGCTTGGAGATATCGAGTTGATATTCAAACTATATAATCAGATCTACGGTCCCTTGAGTTCATAGAAAAATTGTATTTCTATATTTACTGAAAAAGACATGCCCGCTTATATCGCAAAAAACGCATATAAATAAAAGACCTCCAAGTTTAGTACGGAGCTGGAGCTTGTTTATTTAAAGATAAATAATAAATACTATGTTTTGACACAAATTGATAAGTCGATGGTTAATGCCGTTTACTAAGTATGATAAAAAGTTTCATGATAATTTGGGCTTGGTTCAGGTCCAGTTCTTTCTGTGTGATTGAGTAACATCGATCAAGACTTTTTTTAATTTTATATTTCACTCAGGGATATATAATATATGTATATTTATAATATAGATGTTTCCTAAGTATGTAGATTAGACAAAATGTTAAGACAGCACTGGATCCACCACTCATCTAGTGACAGATATTGGCAGAAAATGTGATTTCGACCCAGAATTAACTCTTGTGACAAATAAAATAAATTGTTTATGATTTTTTTTTTATTAGCTTCACGCTGTATCCCGCACACAGCAGGGTAGGCAGAGGGAACCTAGTGTTAAGACACTCCGTTCCCCACTTTCTGCCGAATTCTGGAGGCATTGCGTGTTGAGTGGCAGAACTCAACGCCGCGCTTAACCTCGACACCAGAGCGAAGAAATGGAAATATAAATTTAAGTAAATATTTCATCTCCTCGAGTGGGGATCGAACCCACAACCGGCTGCAGTCGGTTTTGCAGTCACACCTCGTGCCGCTGCGCCACGACCGGTCTTGTTTATGACTTGAGAGGTCATAATTGAATAACATATTATAACATAAATTTTAAGTTACGTATAAGCGATTGATAAAAAGCAAAGCAAAGCAGCTTCACGCTTTACCCCGTATAATGGGGTAAACAGAGGGAACCTAGTGTTAACGTAACTTTCAATAAATTGTTTGAGATATGTATATCTTTTGCGTAACGGAACCCCACGCTGTCTTCGAAAGCAAGGAAATGAAAATAATTTAAATATACCTATTGTATATTTACAATGCTCCACTGCGCCACGATAGCCTATGATTACTGTCTAATATAACAAATAATCGATTTCAATGTTAGTCGAGTCGAATCGAGTAATGTTCCAAAGAGTGTCAAAGTTTATATTACGGTTACTTTATTAATATTTTCAATATTATAAAACATTTATGTTATTTTGCTTATATAACAAAAACTATACAGATATCTACGACTTTTCGTGAAAATGCTGAAAAAGGATATGTCTGTAACATTTGAGATTTGTCTTCGGATTTCAGAAAATCCGTCCATGATTACGTGCAAACAAAATATGGGACGCTGTATACGTAAAGCTGTATGAGAAAGCCTAAAATATTTGGCCATTTTCATTTCACTTAAATAAATATACTTTTATATACTATTCTTAGTACAGTATCTCTTAACTAATGGTTGTAGTTCTATAATTTATATATATATATATATATATATATATATATATATATATATATATATATATATATATATATATATAA
>JAATLQ010006892.1:0-24112 GCA_013421005.1 Heliconius erato x Heliconius himera | reverse complement strand
TATATGAAGACGTAAAGCTTGTTTGATTAATATCGCAATAATTAATTAGGTCTATAATGATGTATCATGTACTTACCGAATAGATGTTTGTTATTATATAATACTGTTATTGTTATAATTCTGGGAACCCAAATTCTGCTACTATATTTTATTTAGCATCCCATATCCCATATCCAGTTTAGGCAGAAGGAACCTAGTGTTCACTTTGACATTCCGTTCCCTACCAACCGGATACTAGAAGCATTGTGTGTGGAGTGACGGAGCTCAACGCCGCGGTTTGCCTCGACACCAGAGCGAGCTGCGCCACGACTGGACTCAATACTGAACTGGCCTTATATAATTTCTTATAAAAATAAAGTATGAAACAAGTCTAGAGCTATATATAATATATTTCAATACAATTGTTTTAGTTCGACCTACGAGTATATTATTATGATGATGTTTAATGATATTTAATAAATATTTCTAAAATTTCAAAATATTACTGAAATAATTAACATTTTAAAGTATTATATACTAAAATTCAAGTTTAGCTTTGCCTGAAAGTTTAGCTTAGTTTAATTTGTTTCCCTTTCATCTGATATGTAATTTAAACAAATTTTGTCCCTTTTAATCCTATTCTTTTTTAGAATTTAACCACAAATGAATAGTTTTCGTTTCCATTGTTTGTTATTTTTGAAATAGTACTAACTGGAAATGCTAGCTGCCAAATTTCATAATTCCAGATCAACTGGAAGTACCAATGAAGATATGCATTTTTTTGAGATATCAACGGCCATATTTTTTTTAAATCATGCGACAGGAGATTTTAGTATATACTTTGAAAACTCAACATCCCCAAACGTTCCTGAGATAAAGACTTAGGGTTCCTTTTTTCCTTAAAAGGTAATGAACCCTAAAATTAAGAGAGAAGAAAGAATATAATATCATTTATTGAAAGATATGTTCTATTTTAAGCACCTTAATAGCTGCCAAAGTAATCACCATCCCAATTTCATATCCCATTGTTGATGATTGCAGGGAAATGATTGATGATTCAGGTGTAACGTAACGAGACGCTAGCTTAATTCGGGTGTTGGGCCAAAATGTGTCAAGCGTATAGAATTTCGACTTAGCTCCGATGTCAAAGAAAGTTGTTCAAGTTCCGCTACGATCAAATTTTTATTCGCTTTCTAAAATATTCTGCTATCCTTCGTGTGGAATAAGATTATTTAAAAATAAAAAATATATAACCTAAGTAAGGACAAGATTTAAGCGCCATAAAAAATAAGGTAAAAAGATAACAAAATGATTAGTCGTTCTAGTTCCTAAGTTCTTCTAACATGTACCTACACAGTAAAAACACTACAGTACATCCATCTCGCTGTCTTCGGCAAGCGTTCAACTGGTACAATCAATCAACAGCTGTCGAGCTCAAATCTCTTTATAATTCGTAAAACAAACTATTTTCTGCAACTGCAGTCTGAAAAATGACTGTGAATAAGCTTTAGAATAAAAAAATACGTAACTCCAACTTTACTTTTCTTTATTTTGTATATTTCTTCTAGTTTTTACTTTTTTAAATTATTTATAGAGATAGAAATATTTTTGTTAAGTGATGCGAAACGGGAACCCACTTCGCATAGTATCGATTTTTATTTCATTTAACTAATAAATATCGATTCTTTTGTATAAATTAGAGAGAAATATTTTTACGAGTGGAAATCGAGTTCACAATTACTGCACTATACAGTCAGATACTTCAGTTGCGATATAATGACGTCACTATGTATTATCCTTGACAGTGCCATTATAATAAATAATGTTTGATGATGATAACATATAGTACTATGTTATCATAATGAGTCATTATTTGGCTATACTAAACATAAATATATTTTAAATTTGAAGTAATAGGTCTTGAGATTAGGGCGTTTCACTAATTGAACATAATTACAATTTTTTAAAACATTTTTAAAGTATTATTCCACACTTACAAAAGAAAAAAAAATATTTTAGAAAACGTAAAATAAATATAATTAAACGTAAAATAAGTATAATTACAATTTTTAACAAATAAAACCGACTTCTTCAATTTCAACCGGATCTCATATTCATAACTTAAAAAAATTCTTATAAAATACCCTTCAATTGTATCCTTTTCAATAAAAGCAAACGCGAGTCGAGCTCACCTACCGAGGGTTCCGTACAAAAATTGGAGTCGAGCTTTTTCAGAATTTCAGACTTAGCTCTGGCTAACCAGAGCCCTTTCATCTGATACCTCACTTGAAGTAGCGGTTTTAATACCAAAATGTTTGCAGGGGGACAAGGCTATTATTTTTAGAATTTAACCAGAAATGTATAGTCTTGTTTGAATTTCAACTCGATATCTTCAAACGTTTCTGATATTAAGGCTCTTGACAGACAGACAAACAGACGGACAACAAAGTGATCTTATAAGAGTTTCTTTTTCCCGACTGCTAAGGAAGGGTTATGTTTTTCGGGCGTATCTTGTATGTATGTAATATTCTTCATTACCTTATACCTCCACAACCTCTGAACGGATTTACACAATTGAGGTATCATTAGATTCGTATTAGTAGCCCAAGTTTTCTCAGATAGATGACGTTAAAAAAAAACAATTATGGCAGCTGTAGGATCCCATTGGACTTAGTGAAAAAATATGTTTCGATTTGAATACCACAATATGGGTATCAAATTCAAGAGCTTAATACGAGGATTTTAAAAAGGTATATCATGATTATCATTACTTTAATAAATCCTAACAAAAAAGTGAAAAATAAAAAAATATTTTTAAAAACAAAAACCCCAACTGCACAAAACTAAAAAAAAATAAACAAGCCCAATAGTATATTAGGAATAACAGCCGGGACCTATAAGTGATTCTTTAATCAAAAAAACTTTACCAGGAACCCCGTATAACTGAAAGAGGTCCCGACTGTTAATCCTAATATAATATTGGGTTTGTTTATTTTTTTTTAGTTTTATGCAGTCGGAGTTTTTGTTTTTACAAATATTTTTTTATTACCTTAAAAGTTACGAAACCCTAAAAGAATAATCGAAATTGGTTGACGTGATATTGAATTATTTGTCCATTTGTCGCACACACACTGAATGCAAATTTAAGACTTATTTTCCCATGGATACCATTATCAGAAATGGATCAAAATGGAAATGCACGCGAAGCACTGGCTTTCAATTAAAAAAAAAGGATCATCCAAATCGGTTTACCCAGTCAAAAGTTATGAGCTAACAAAAATAAAAAAAATACAGCGCGTCGAACCTCCTTTTCTTACAGAAGCAAATAGCTTTTTAATCCAGTAAAAATTAAAAAAGATGGGAGTATATATACCTTACATAATTCCATAAAATATAATAAAACCTAATTTAAAACAACAGTTACATCATATTATATTTAAAGTGCATAAATAAATATTATATATAACATAAAGAAACTAAGCCGAAAACAGTATGAATAGGGTCGGTTTTAGTCATAATAGTGAAATAAATCAAAGGGAAGGATCGACGATCCATCACGAAGGATGCCTGCTGACTCGCTGTGAATATTGCAAGTTTATTATAGTCGTGGGACGGTGCTTTGCTACATTATGCTTAGAGTAATTTATGAATTAAGTATGCTTTTTTTATTTTTTCAGCTTCACGCTCTATCCCGCATGTAGCGGGATAGGCGGAGGGAGCCAGCTGTTAAGACACCGCTCTCCACTTTTCGCCGAATTCTAGAGGCCGAATGAGTGGCAGAACTCCATGCCGCATCGACACCAGAGCGAAAAAACTAATTAAAATTAAAAAAAATTATATAATTTATTAAATATTTTACTTTTATATATTCAGTAATTAAACGGTAAGATATTTTCTAACCGTAAATGTTACTATAACTTTTTTACAAAATTTAGAAGAAAATCAAAATGATCTATCATAAATTTGACGTTATCATAACATATTATTTTGATTAGTATATTTCTTACATAATAATGTGATTTAATTTAAGAAAATTTATCAAAATTCTATACTATGCGCCCGGTTTCCGCCTGTAAAAGGTATCCAAAGTATTACAAAAATGTAAAGAGAATAGCTTGGTTAGTGTAAATTCTTAACCTTAAAAAAATAGGAAGTTTAATTCTATTTACTGTATAAATATGTGTAAAACACTGAACTATGAGGGGATAGGGAACATTACAGGTGAAGAAAATGATACATAAAGAAAAAGATAGCCCAAGACAAAAGAAGGAAACGTTATCATCTTTCGAAACAATTCCTATAATAAAATAAATAATTCAAAATATATAACATATTTTTAAAAAAATATAATAGAAATATTTTGGAGTAGTTTATGCAATTGTCGACGAAAAAGTAATAAATGATTTAATATTAAACAATAATTAAAATAAACAGTTTATATAAATAAAATAAAAGTAAAAAAACAGCTGTGAATATGCCTTATCATTCTAGAAATAATCTGAACGAGAATTCCAAAATAACTTTTATTTCTTTATTTTCAGGTACATTTACTATACGTTTTAACTTAAGTCTTTTCAAATGTGTTCAAATCGGGCCGTAGTCGAGAGTGTAGAATGTTATATGGACGATTTAGTCGAGTGCTTCGAAGATTTTGTGAAGAAATCACTCATTATAATATCTTTTGGCATTGGTGTTATTGTTGCTATGTTATTGTATTTACTTAAAACTGTGTGTGATCGACAACCTTTACACAACGCTATGACTGGTTTGTATATTTATTAATCATGGAAAAAAGTAAATATTACAGACACTTTTATTATAAGAAGTAAAAAAGGTACGCACCACATGTCTGTATGTTTTGTTAAAATAAAAACAGCTTCATGCTGTATCCCGCACACAGCAGGGTAGGCAAAGGGAACCTAATGTTAAAACACACCGTTCTCTACTTTTCGGCGAGTTCTAGAGGCATTGCGTGTTGAGTGGCAGAACTCAACAGTCTGTATGTTTTGTTAAAATAAAAAATATATATATTTATTAACGTCTTCACTTCTTCAGCCTCACCCAAAACCCATTTACAAAATAACTTAATTTTACACATTTAAAATTCAAATACAATCAGTAGCCAAAATTATAAAAATTGTAAAGTGTGGCATGACATGACAGTTGCTTATTATTCGTCCTCGATTCGAACTTTTTTTTGGAGTTTTTATGATGCCACAATTAAATTACTAAAACAATACCATTATTACTAAAGTAGAAAAGAGGGACTATTTTGCGATAATAATTTAAACTTTATAAAATACAGCAAAGATTTTATAATAAGAAATAGCTTTCAATTTTTAGAATGCCAAACTACTCTACCAAATTTTGGGCAATGAGATACATACAAAGATATGAAATCTTCGTGTCTATCCCACTTCTGATGTTAGAAATACGTTTATAAATTATTTCGAATGAGCTTCTATGTAATTGAGATAAGTGATATGTATCACCTAATAACAATACTTCACAAGCAACTACCCTCGATTTCACTTCCACTGCTTTTATAGTCTTCTACAACCTACATCTACCCTCTTTTATAAGAGTTCGCTAACAATATCATATATTTTTTACATTAAATAAAGTGTTAATCCACAATTAGAAAAAAAAAATACTTATTTAGAAAACATATAAAAATTTGAACGTAGCGGGACTGGTCGGTTTCCATGAAGCGCGGGTTCGAGTCCCGCTACGTTAAAAATTTTATACGTTTTCTAAATAAACAATATCACAATTATTTCATCATATAAAACACTGCTTTTCATATTCAATAAATACCTGCAACGTTTTATTTGTTGTAAAACCACCTAAAATTTCATTCAAATACATAACACCGATGTCGAATTGAATAGCTGAATATTAGGCAATTATAATGTTAATGATGATTGACCCACATACGACACTTCCGATTCACGGGGGAATTTACTGCTGGGGTTTGTTATTTTCGCTATGATTTAAATTATTTTATATTATTAAATGATATTTTTTTAGCGCCACACTGTCAAGCAGAGGAACCTGGTGGCCTAGTGCTTAGACACTTCAGTTTCCTACTTTCAGCTAATGTCTGGAGGTGTTGACCCTGAGTGAAGGACCTCATCGCCACCTTAGTTTTGATTAGACTAAATATTTGGAATTTCATGTTCATATTATATGCGACTATGACTATGTATATCACATTTTATTTAAATGATTTTTTTTTGTAAATATATAAATATTCATAAGTTAGTGCGTATTAGTAATAAACACCGGGGATTTTTTCTATTTATGTTGTGATTGCTCTATCATCAGTTTCACGCTATATCCCAATACAACAGGGTAGGCAGGCCGCAGGGTCTATACCGCACATAGCAGGGTAGAGAAAGGGAACCTAGTGTTAAGACACTCGGTTCCTCACTTTCCGCATGAGTTCTGGAGGCATTGCGTGTAGAGTGGTGGATCTCAACGCCGCGCTTTGCCTTAACACCAGAGCGAAATAAATAATTCATTTCCTCGAGTGAGGATCTAACCCACAACCAGTCGATTTTACAGTCACACTTTGTGGCCCTGTGCTACGCCAGGCCTCAAAGTACCTGGTGTGTACTCTGTTTTTTAAATTTGATTACTACTACTTTATACACCACACAAAGGCAAAGTCACAGTCATCTATAGATAAAGAAATTACCTACTCTCTTTCTCACTCTGTCTGAATTAAAAGACATAAGAAATCTATTTTTTTTGCAGAAAATGCAGCTAGAGCTCAACATCAGCACGAAATGCGTAACATGATAGAAGAGAATAATTTAAACTCCATTCGAAATGACTTATATATTCAAGCAAAACAAAATAATATACTAAAAGAGAAGGGTCTCTCAACAGCCAATTACGACGATGAGAAACAAATTCCAAGTAGTAATAACACAGCACCAAGACCTCTGCCTATGCCGAGCTATGACGAGCAAATCCTTAGGGATATCGGTCTGTCTTCATGTTCTAAAGTGAGTTTCAGCGTTGTTTCCTAAATAATTAGTTCCAACTACAATCTTGAAAACTTAATATTTGTCTGTTTATATTATGTTATTATTTTTTTTCAGCTTCACGCTGTATCCCGCATATACATAGCCGAACCATAGTTAGCATAGTGTTAAGAAATTTATTTCCCTACTTTCAACCGCTCGAGGTATTGCGTGTTTCGTGGCGAAACTCAACGCCACGCCTTGCCTTGTTACTAGAGAGAAGAAATAAAATATAAAATAATGAGCACGGACCACCATGCCTCCCCTCTCGTGGCTGTGGGTTCGATTCCTACTTGGAAAGATTTTTGTTTTCATTTTCCCACTCTGCTGAGACAAAGCGCAGCGTCGAGTCAGATGTTACTTGTCTCGATTTGTGTGAAAAGTGGAAACCGAGTATCTTGACGCTAGATTCTCTCCGCTCTCCATCTTGCTCCATGTTGTACAAATCGTAAGACCAAAAAATAAAAGAAACAAGCTCTTAAGCACAATATAAAAGTTGTTTTTTTATATTCCTTTATAAATTAGTCTTTGTTTAATTTAATATAACGTGACATTTTCAGACCACTTGTAAAATTCGAAATAACAATCAAATCAATTCGTCCTCTAAGTAAGTTATTGTAGTTTTTTTTTATCTAATTACAAATATCTTTATTTAATTAACTTTAACTTACAGTTAAAAGCTGTATTTAGTAACCATAGAAACAAATAAGAGATAGTTGAGCATATAGAATCTGTAGTATATATAATAATATTTTTACGTGTTGGGTGGCAAATGTCATCACCGGTCTCCTAACGTCTTCATTTCAAAAACATACTTCCCGTGAATAATAAATTAAATAACTTATGATCATTATCACAGCAGTTTTCATATTTTTATTTTTGTTTTTCTTTTATATTCAGCCTCACGTTATATACCGCATATAGCGGGGTAGACAGAGGGAACCTGATGTTAAGATACTCCGTTCAAACGTTCCGGAAACTCAACGTCGCGCTTTTCCTTGTTAACAAAGCGAAAAAATAATAAAAATATTAATCAATAATCATTCATTTCCCCGAGTGGGAATCGAGCCTACAACCGTCGCCTTTACAGTCACATACTTGTGCCACTGCGGCCTTGGTTTTTTTCTTATTCATATTCAGCTTCACGCTGTTTCCCGAACACTGTACTTTAGGCAGAGGGAACCTACTGTTAAGACACTAGTTCGCCACTTTCTGCCGAACTCTGGAGGCATTGCGTATTGAGTGACAGAACTCAACGCCGTGCTTGTCCTCGACACCAGAGCGAAGAAATGGAAATAAAAATTTAAGTGAATATTTCATATCCTCGAGTGGGGATCGAACCCATAACCAGTCGGTTTTACAGTCACACTTTGTGCCACTGCGCCACGACTGGCCTCGTTTTTTTTCTTCATTGATAAAAACAGTTTTTATGTCGAAAGTAGATATTTAGTATGTCTTAGCATAAAATTGTCGTTATCATATATTATATCATATAAACAACAACTTTTCTGACCGCATTAACTTGAGGTAGTGTAACTTTAGAAGTCGTAAAAGATTATTTCCAAACTTACCCAAATACGTAAGCTCTTAATACTTGTTTATTAAATACTAGTAATTCATCATGGCTTGCTCGCGGTTTTCTTCTTATTTAAAAGAATAATGTGTACGTTTGTCTGTTTATATAATACTTTTCAAGATTTTGAAGTCCATGCCAAGAAAAAACACATAAAAAAAAATTAAATTAGCTTCACGCTGTATCCCGCACACAGCAGGGTAGGCAGAGGGAACCTAGTGTTAAGACACTTCGTTCCACACTTTCTGCCGAATTCTGGAGGCATTGCGTGTTGAGTGGCAGAACTCAACACCGCGCTTAACCTCGACACCAGAGCGAAGAAATAGAAATATAATTTTAAGTAAATATTTCATCTCCTCGAGTGGGGATCGAACCCACAACCAGTCGGTTTGCAGTCACACCTCCTGCCGCTGCGCCGCGACCGGTACAACCAGGACGGATACAAACAGTAAATTGATATTGTAGTAAATTTGTTGTAGCATTAGCTTGATTCCGACTATAACATTATAAATTTTCCGACTTTAACATTATAAACATTGTGTAAGCGGGTGAAGCCACAAGCAAATCACTTAAAGCAAAGTTTGAATTTATTTTCTAGGTGTAGTAAGACAAAGTGTGATGATGAGTTACAACACCGAACACGAAAAATATCTGAAATGGGCGGAAAGTGGAGAACGGAATGACTTAGAACTAGGTTTTGTTTTGATATATTTTTGTTGATTATAAATACGCACCTTCAAATCCATTAGTGCTTTTAAACTAGTTCGGACTTAACTGATTTAGGTAATAATTAAATTCTAAAATGTAAAACGTACAACAATTTGCTTTATCTTTATCAATGTTCCATTTATAGCCCAGTATCTAATTTTATGATACGAGTCAGTTCATGAGGCCTGTCGTAGCGCAGGGGCACAAAATATGACTGTGAAATCGACTGGTTGTGGGTTCGATCCTCACTCGAGGAATTGAAATATTTATATTTTCATTTACTCAAGGATTTTTATAAGACATACAGACATTTTTTTCACGCTGTATCCCGCAAATAGCAGGGTAAGCAGAGGAACCCACTAATTAAGACACTCTGTTTCCCATTTTCCGCCGAATTTTAAAGACATTGCATCTTTAGAGGCGGAACACAACGCCGCGCTTTGCTTTGGTGCCACAGCGAAGACGTGAAAATTTCATAAATAATCATTCATTTTCTCGAGTGGAAATAGAACTCATAACAACCTTGCCACGACCCCCTTAAAAACAGACAAACAGAAGAAGTATTTCTATAATTAAAAAGTATGGTATTCTCTATGACGATATGACTTTATATTTTTCATGAACTTTTTAATTAATCTACAGAGTTCCGATACCAACTGCATCAACAACGAAATATAACTCCATACATTCTATTCGTCAGAGTAAACGTAAGTTAAAATTATAATTATATTCGGTGTAGTTTAAAAAATGCTGAAAAATTTGCTTTACTTCACCCTGTAACCCGCACACGCAGGGTAGGCAGAGAGAACTCAGTGTTAAGACACTGCTTTCCCCATTTTATGCCGAATTCTCGAGGCATTGCGTGTAGAGTGGATGGCGCAAAAAATGAAAATATAAATTTAAATAAATATTTCATTTCATCGAGTGTGGATCGAACCCACAACCAGTCGCGTTTGCAGTCATACATTTGTGCCCCTGCGTCACGACTGGTCTCATATACATATAGTTAAATATGGCTATGTACAGTTTAATATTATTGATACCTATATATATAAAACTATAATAGAAAATGCCGGCTCCTTAGAGAGAGTAGGTCTTGCGCTCACTTACACTCCCTAATGGATCTTCTCCAGAGAAACTTTCCGAAATTCTTAAGGTAAAAACATGGCGTCAAACGTGTGACGGTACCGCGACGGTTGTGGGTTCGATTCCTACTCGGGGAAATGAATTCTTATTTATTAATAATTTCATTTGATAAAATCAAAACGCGGCGTTGAATACCGTCACTCAACGGAACCAAGCACCAAGGCTACCTCTGCCTAACCTGCTACACGCGGAATACAGCGTAAAGCTGAAAAAATAATATAAGTTTAATAAACATAATATATCTAAATATAATTTCTAGAAAACATATCAGCATCGCAATTATACAAGAGACCGTTGGAAAAACAAGGCTCCTGCTGTTCCATGTGCTGTAACAATAAACCCAGCGCGAAGTGGAGCAAATTGTAAAACTTAATTAATTAAACCACAAAATTCGTAATTTGTCGCGGTCACTGTTAGTTTTTGTATTTTTTGTAAAAATGTTGTTATATTAATAATGTTATGTTTTGTCCATTATATATAGTGTTTTATTTAACCACCTTCCGTCGTGTTGTTTTTGTCTTTAGAGACATATAAATAGTTCCTCTGCTATTCCTCGGCTTACTCTAACAAATACGAAATATATTGTAAAATAACAAAAAACGGGACAAGCACGAGTCGGGTTCGCCCACGGACAGTTCCGTATTAAAATTCGAGGTCTCGAGCTTCTTCTGAAATTAAAGCTTAGATAGAGCTCTTTCATCTGATACCTCACTTGAGCTAGCGGCTTTAATTTAATTTTTTGCTCTCCTTTTAAGGCCATTATTTTTAAGGATTTAACCACAAATGTATAGTTTTCAATTTTTTTTCCTGGACTAGTACTACCTATAGATACTAGCTGCCAAATTTTATAATTCTAGATCAATCGGCAATAAGATACTGTTATTAATTTTGATTCCCTCTATAATGTCAAAATACAGGTTTTTTTGCGATATAAACGGCCCTATCTTTTTTACATATTTGTAGAAATACTATTTTTTCAGGAAATTCGAGGACCGTAGATCTAAATATACCTATGGTTTAAAATTTAAACTCGACATCTCCAAGCTTCCTGATATAAAGGCTCTTGACAGATAGACAGACTGACGGAGGGGCAACAAAGTGATCTTATAAGGGTTCCTTTTTTCCTTAAACGTTACGGAACCCTAAAAATCATCAAATATTTTTACCATAGTGCAGTAGAGTAGGATATTTGTTCTACAGCATTTCATAAATAAAAAAAATAATAATAATTAAGAAAATTTTACATTATTCGTATTTCTAACCTCAACTGTAATGTTTTCAGCTCCATAGTAAAGCTGCAGGATTGTTTATTAGCGGACACTTCATAATTACCTCAGACAGGTATTTTCTCAGAGAACAATGGGAATATAATTGTGCCTCTTATAATATAAATTAACAAAGTAAAAATTAATTTAATTCGTCACTTCAACCGGGAGCCTTTTTAGGATTCCGTATCTTTAAAGGAAAAAGGAACCCTTGTAAGATCACTTTGTTGTCCGTCTGTCTGTCAAGAGCCTTTATCTCAAGAACTAAATAAATAAATCGGCTTCACGCTGTATCCCGCACACAGCAGGGTAGGCAGAGGGAACCTAGTGTGGAGACACTCCGTTCCCCACTTTCTGCCGAATTCTGGAGGCATTGCGTGTTGAGTGGCAAAACTCAACGCCGCGCTTAACCTCGACACCAGAGCGAAGAAATGGAGATATAAATTTAATTAAATATTTCATCTCCTCGAGTGTGGATCGAACCCACAACCAGTCGGTTTTACAGTCACACCTCGTGCCGCTGCACCACGACCGGCCTCACTATCTCAAGAACGTTTGGAGATATCAAGTTTGAAATTCAAACCATTTACTTATTATCTACAGTTTCATTATTTCCTGAAAAAAAAAATAATTTCTACACTTACTTGAATTTAAAAAAAGATAAAAGATATTGCAAAAAACTCGTATTTCGACACTGTAGAGGGAATCAAAATTCATAGGGTAGACCCGACGGTTGATCTAGAATTATGAAATTTGGTACCTAGAGTCTACAGGTTAATACTACCTGTAGACTCTAGGTACAGGTTCAGGATATAACTATACATTTGTGGTTAAATCCTGAAAATAATAGGCTCCTTGAACCGATCCGCTTTTACATTACCTCTAATAATTCATTATAAAAATAATTAAGAAACCACAACAATTGGCACGGAAGCCACCATTAAACGCGAGTTGGACTCGCCCACGGTGGCTTCCATACCAATTTCGTGGTTGGGGGTCAACGGGAAGTACAACTTATAAAAGTTGACAAACTAAATTTGCGGATATTTGCTTTCCGCCGAATTTTGGAGGCATTTCGTTTTAAGTGGCGAAACTCAACGCCGCGCGTTACCTCGACACTAGAACGTACAAATGATAATATGAATCACTTCATTCCGGAAGTGAGAACCGAACCCACAATCCAAAGCGATTAGAGTCGCATTCTTGTGTCATTACATTAAATTTGTATTTTTCATAATTAGCATAAATTTTAAAATTTAAATTTAGAGGCCACTCGTGGCGCAGGGGCACAAAGTGTGACTGTAAAACCGACTGGTTGTGGGTTAAATCCCCACTCGAGAAGATGAAATATTTACTTAAATTTATATTTTGCGCGGCGTTGAAAGTGAGGAACAGAGTGTCTTAACACTAAGGTCCCTCTGCCTACCCTGCTGTGTGCGGGATACAGCGTGAAGCTGATTTAATTTTTTTTTTTAATTTAAAACAATTTCTACTATTTCATAACAGCAAAATAATCTACGCTATAATAGCTCGTGGGTCCAAAGTAAATATTTTCCAGTTTTCCACATGATATCAATGCATTCTCTCACAATAGCCTGTGAAATGGATGTCCGTAAATATGTTGGAATGTACTTTGCTTTGTATAAACATTTTTATCTCTTGTTCTCAACCTGCGTGTATTGTATATGTGAATTTATGAATGCTTTCATGCAAATGTGTAAATACCTTTTCATATATATTTTATATGAAAAAATATTTTTTGTTGTAGATTCGATTCTGATTCGGGGGAAAGAAATATTTAATATTTTTAATTTCCTCGCTCTGGTAACGATGCAAAGCGCTGTTTTCCATTTCGTCACACTCAATGCCTTCATAATTTGGCGGAAAGTGGGGAACGGTAATATCTTAATAGGAACGGAGTGTTTTAACACTAAATACTTACCTACCCTGCTATGTATAGCGAGAGGATTTAAAATATATATAGTGAGACACTATATAATATTTATTTTCACTTTGTATATTTGTTTAAAAATTTCTTATTCTAAAAAAATGTTTTTATATCGATGGCTATACTCTAATCAGTAACCTCAGTCAGAGTCAGAGTCAGAGTCAGGAACCTCTTCATGATACTTGCCGATTCAATGATAGACTCTTGAGATGCTACGAGCATCTCAAGTCGGTCTTCTACACAATAAAGAACTTACATAATTATTTGTTAGTTAAGAAGCCAATGTTACATACTAAGACTATATTACTATATAAAGATATTGTGTGTACTAAGTTCCCTATTCCTACCCTGCTGTGTGCGGGTACCGTGAAGCTTTTTTAAAAAAATATATTGATACAAAGTTTGTCTCAATTAAAGGTTGAGAATACAAACATATCGAAAGATTCACACTGTATCCCGCACATAGCAGAGTAGGCAGAGGAAACCTGGTGATACGATACTTCGTTGTCCATTTTCGCTGAATTCTGAAGGCATTGCATTTCGATTGGTGGAACTCAGCGCCGCGCTTTGCCTAGAAACCAGACCGAAGAAATGAAAATATTAAACATTTTATTTCTTTCAGTCGAACCCACAATGCGTCGCTTACAATCACACGCTTGTACCCTGGCCTCATTTGGCAGATACTTATTACAGGTAGGCGCGGCATATATCGTCTGGTAGTTTATTTTTCATTTAACAAAAATGTTACGAAGAAATTAAAAATACCGGCCAAGGCGTGAGTCGGACTCGTGCACCGAGGGATACGTATAGATCATATTGTAAATCAATGGCTTTACAGGTGTAAGCACTAATTTTATTTAAAATTGACTACAAATATAAATTTGTAAAGGTTTGATTTTCCGTTTCACACTTATAACTTGTGAATTTTCAGTTTGTTTTCTTTATTTTTATCGCAAGTTTTTACTTCTTGTAGAAACGTGAAGCATATACTGTGGTATCATTTGAATATTCGTTTTTGTTATAATATATATGTTTATTTTTAAAGACTGCCCTATATTTCTGGTCCTTTTTAAAAAGTATTTGTTAAATGTCATATAAACAATTAAATAATTTACGCGCGAAAGTGTAACAAACAAGCTTTTGATGTACCAAGTGACAAGTTTTTTTTTTTATTTATTTCTATTTTGACAATTCAAGTGTCACTTTAAGAAAAACTCCAAAATAAAATAAACTGTGTAAAAATATACAAAATATTAATAATTAAGTATTTAATCGGATATAATATCCGAATTAAATCTTAATAATGAATCAAGTCTTATAAATACAATGGCTAAACGGCGAGTGTATACAGGTACATTTTCTGCGTTCTAAGATTTTACTTGTATTTAAAGACACCTCTTGTTTGCGTTGTCTAAGAAATAATCTGTAAGTCAGCTTCACGCTGTATCCCGCACACAGTAGGGTAGGAAGAGGGAACCTAATGTTAAGACACACTGTTTTTTATAACTTAATTTATTTAATTTTAATTTCACTATCATAGACAACTTCATACTATATTGTATACATTCATACATGTAACTAAGAAATATTTCAGGTGTATACCATCCACGGCCAGCAGGAAATGGAACAGATGGCGTCGTATTTTCCACATTGGCTGACTTCATCAAAAAATTCATGCGGATGATTTACTCGCCTTTAACCAGCAACTACATCTCCATTGTATCCATTGTGATCGTGGTTCTCGCTTTCGTGGTTCTCGTGCCACAGAGAGTGCACCATAAGGAACTTAAAGCTATGAAGACAGTGCTGAATCGGATGACGGTATTTTTTTTTGTATAGCTTAGGATCTATTATAAATTTTAGTTTTTTTTTCTTTCTTCAGGAAAATCTGAAAGATTATAGTGATACTTAATTCGTGATATAAATCTTTACTTCCGTTTAATTAGAGATATTGTACTTTGGACCTATTGTTAAATTCTTTGACAGAAAAGAAAAATCTTTTATATTGAAAACTAAAGTTTCGATTTAATTGACTATTGCTGCACGCGATAGTTGTGAGTTTTAATTTATATATTAGCGATCTAAAACGCAAGGTAGGTAGGTACATCAGATTCGATAAGAAATGGATAAATCTTTGAATGTTTTTTTTTTTAATTTCACGCGTAACCTCGTATAAGAATATCACATATAATATAGTGTGGAAATACTCCTTTCTGCCCGAATTCAAAACGGAACTCAACGCCGCATTTTATATTGTCTAAGCGAGGAAATAAAAAACAACTCACTTTCCTAAGTAGAATCAAACCAACAACCATCACGTTCACAGTTAACTCTGCGCTACCACTGCGCTACGATTGAAAAGAAACCAGACAAGCGCGAGTTGGGCTCGCCCACCGAGGGTTCCTTCTACTTAGGCTAAGCTTGGCTTAGCCAGAGCCCTTTCATCTGATACTTGACTTGAACTAGCGGCTTTAACACCAAATTGATCCCCCCCATTTAAAACTAATATTTTTTATAATTTACCTACAAATGTATAGTTTTCACATTTTTTCCTAAACTAGTATTATCTGTAAGTATATGCTAGCTGCCAAATTTCAAATTCTATGTTACTCTGAAGTGCTCTATTAATTTTAATTCTCTTTATAGCGTCGAAATACGCGTTTTTTGCTATTTTAGGCTATTATTTTTAGGATTAGAGGCCGGTCGTAGCGCAGAGGCACAAAGTATGACTGAAACTCCACTGGTTGTGGGTTCGATCCCCACTCGAGGAAGTGAAATATTTATTTATATTTATATTTTGATTTCTTCGCTCTGGTGTCGTGGCAAGGCGCGGCGTTGAGCTCCGCCACTCAGCACGCAATGCCTCCAGAATTTGGCGGAAAGTGAGGAACGGAGTGTCTTAACATTGGGTTCCTTCTGATTTTTATTATTAGGATTTAACAACAAAGTCTAGTTTTCTGTTTTTTTTCCTAAACTAGTATTATCTGTAGATGCTAGTTACCAAATTTAATAATTCTAGGTTAACCGGAAGGATCCTATTCATTTAGATTCCCCTTATAGTGTCGAAATATTAATTTTATGCTGTATAAACAGCCATATTTTTTTATCAAGTAATTGTAGAAATAAAAATTTTCACGAAATTATGAGGCCGTACATATGGTTTAAATTCAACTTGATATCTCCAAGCATTCCTGATATAAAGGCAGACAGACTGACAATCGGACAACAAAGTGAACTCATAAGCGTAATTTTTTTCCTTAATAGATACGGAACCCTAAAAGTATAAAGACATATAGGTATACCGTTACAAACCACAAAGCAGGTCACACACAATATTGCATCGGGTAAAAGTTTACAGAAAATTCGCTTAGTTACATACGAGTACTGCGCCGTGTTGCAGACCAAACTTTATTTTAAGCCCGTATTTGGATTTCGGACTATTTTCAACGTGGTCCAAATAAATATAGTTTTATTGTATTTCTTTTTCAAATATACACGCTTGTGCGAAGTTTGTTGGGTTTATTTATTAATGTTTAATTTTTTTTTAGTTTAGGGTAGGCAGAGGGAACCTGGGAACCTACTGTTGAGATGCTCCTTTGTTATAAATACACTTTCGTTTTGCACTTTTCGGCGAATTCTGGAGACATTACATTAGAGTGGCGAAACTCAACGTCGCTGTTTTGTGATAACATTTCAACTTTCAAAAAAATGATATTAATAGTTTATTATTTTTACTTATTTGAATATTTACAGTAAAAACTTCGTTACCTGAGTGCGAATATGATTTTTGATATATTTATTTCGTTAAACAAAACGGCTTGTTGGTACATTGGTTGAAATTTTCTATTAATTTAATTTAATTTTGAATTTATGGTATCAACAATGCAATGATAAAGTATGAACCTATATATAATTCTTTATTAATTGGAAAAGAAAACTTAAGAAAAAATTACTACGAATTTGAAGTAAAACAGAATGCAATGTAAAATAATTTCAATTAATTTTAGAACATTATATTTTTGTATATTATTTTTTTTATAAAATCAATTTTAGCTCCTAATCGACCTTAATATATTCTTAATCAAAAAATCTGCTCATTTTTATATTTTCAATAATATAATATATAATTTTAAAAAATACATCTAGAAATAATAATTCTATATTCATTCCACTTCACATTGACAGGAGGAAGTCGACCGCGCTGAAGTGGCGTGTCTGGCCGCCGCCGAGGAGCTTTGCTGTCTCCACTCGATTTGCGACGAAACGACTGAAGCGGTTATATCTTAGACTATAAATTATTATTTAAGTGGAATTTTATACAAGAAAATAAGAAATAAGTATTAATTATTTATAAAAATCGAACGTATCGAGATTTGAACCGGCGGCTCTTGGCTTAGTGGTCAAATTCAAATTCAAAATATTCTTTATTCAAACAGAATTCTACAAGCACTTTTGAATCATCGAATCAAACTACTAGAGCTCGGACTGTTTCCAAAAGGCGCGGGTTCAACTCCCGCTAAGTTCAAATTTTTATACGTTTTCTAAGTGTAGAATTACACTTTAAATATAATTAATACTTTGAAATTTATATACATAGTGAATTTCTACCGAATAAAATTACAGAAGTTTCTTTTACATAATTTATTTACTCAGCAACTCAGTAGGTTACTTCCTTAGTAAATTGTTAATTCTAACGAATCCGTTAAAGTATTACCTATTATATATTAAAGTATATAAAAGCCTCAACTCCTCCGTAACAAAGCTGTAGCTAGTTCCTCTGGTCTTACACGAGTCGTGGGCGGTGATCACTTACCATCAGGTCACCCGTACGCTCGTTTGCCTTGTTATTTTTCCATAATAAAATATACAAAATAATACAAATATAATACTAGACGACTGTCAATACCGAAAAAGCTAAAATAGGATGAATGTTCTCCTAATATCATCTTTTTAACGATAAAAATAGTGTTTTCCCAGAAACAAGAACACCGTAATATATCGATGTGCACCAGCCGATGCCTCGTCGCCACCCGCTCTGAGCCCGTTCAAGCGGAGAAGGAGAGTGGTGTCATTCGAAGAGCCATCTACAACAGAGATGCATCACAAAAGGTTAGATTTGAAATGTTAAAAGTATCCTACACTGCGACGTTGAGTTCCGCCATTACTCACGCCTTCACAATTCGACGGAAAATGGGGAATGGGGTTTCTTAACCCTAGGTTCCCTCTGCTTATCCTGCTAAGTGCGGGATACATCGTGAGGACGATTTTGGTTAATCACAAACAGATATGTTAAAGTTAGAGTGAGCGGATATTGAAAAGTATCTTTATATTATGTAATATCTGCTCATTCCAAATAATATGGGAAGTAGGAACAAAATAAAAGTAAAATATGTATTTAGTCATTTTTTTCCGATTCACGCTGTGACCCGCAAATAGTGATGTAACAGAGGGAATCTAGTATTAGTGACTCTGTTCTTCACTTTCCGCCGAATTTTAGAGGCAATGCGTGTTTAGTGGCGGAACTCACCACCACTGCCTTATTATCAGAGCAGAGTTATTAATAATGATGCATTTCCCCGAGTGGGAATCGAACCCACAAGCATCGCGCTTACAGCAACGCACCACTACGGCTTCAATATTTTGTAATTGTTTAATCTGTTTTTAGGGTTCCGTACATTTTAAGGAAAAAGGGAACCCTTATAAGATCACTTTTTTGTCCGTCTGTCTGTCTGTCTGTCAAAAGCTTTTATCTTCAAATCTTATATACCTAAAAATTCAAATCATATACGTACAAATCATATACAAATCATATTTACGGTCCCATAATTTCCTTAAAAAAACGTATTTCTATTTCATTTTTCATTTCTTTTTTATTTTTTCAGGAAATCGCAATAATGTCGATCGTATACACCGACTCGTTTGACCATCAAACAGTTCAATAGTCTATCAATCAAGTGAACAAATGAAACTCTTTATGAGCACTTTACCACTGAAAACTGTTTTTGTATGAATGTAAAATGAATTAAAATGATTTTAAATTTGAAAAATTATTATGCCACACTTATTTGATTATGATATATATAATGTGTGTGTGTTTTTTTAAGCCAGTGGTGGCGCAAGAGCACAAGTATGTAACTATAAACGCGTCTGGTCGTGGGTTCCATCCCCACTCTCGGGATTTCTTCACTCTGGTGTCGAGGCAAAGCAATACCTCCAGAATATGGCAGAAAATGGAAAATGGAGTGTCTTAATACTCTGTTCCCTCTGCCCTGCCCTATCTATCCTGCTATGCGCGGGATACAGCGTGATGCTGATTTATATATTTTTTGTTATTAGCATTATTAAACGGAAAAAATAAGCTCAACCTTCTAGATTTACTCGTAGTAATGTTAAATAATATTTTTCTTTTAATTTTTAAATAGATTTCTTTTATTATTTTTATTTCCTATAGGTATTGGTAAGAGAAGCGCGGTGCGGTGAAATACGGATCCGCCACTTAGCACACAATGCTTTCAATCAGGTGAAAATTGTAGGATAGAGTGTCTCAGCACTAGAGGATCTCTCTTGAAATATATATTTTTAAAGGATTTATAAAATTGAATTAAGACTATGCAAAATTATAGTTGGTAATAATAAAATAAAAATTTCCATTTTTTACTTCACCAAGGGCAAAATTTACAATAAAGATAATAAATAATGATACTTATTAAGAAAACGTATAAAAATTTGAACGTAGCGGAAGTTGAACCCGCGACTCTTTGGAAACCGTCCAAACGCTCTGAACAACTAATCCATACGTTCTAGTGAACGTAGCGGGATGCAATGAAAATGGAAATTAATATTTTATTATTACCAACTATAATTTTGCATATTCTTAATTAAATTTTATAAATCTCTTTAAATCCTGCTACATACGTCTCTGTCTTATACATCACCTAACGTGCAATGGTTCTACAATGGAAAAAATATTGACCTATTTCTTTCTATTTTTGTTATATAAATCATATTTTAAGAGTGTTTTAGGCTTTTTGTTATTTTATTAATATACATACATAATATAGATAATCCATCCATATTCGAGCTTTTGCGTGGTGAGAGGCGGAAGTTTTTTAGTGGGAACAGAATGTCTTAACACTAGGTTCCCAAATTTCCTCCGTCTACTCTGACTTCTTAATATATCACTCATTGAAAGTACGTCATACTTTTATTTACATTTTATACGCACGTTAATTCCAAAACGTTAATTTCGATGGCGTGGTGTTACTTAGAAGCGAAGCACGTCACTGCCTAAATTATAGTTGTATATATATATGGAGTTATACCCTTCAATAATTTAAGCTAGGATAAATAAATTAATCACCCGTAAAGAAATCAAAACAAATAAATCAGCTTCACGCTGTATCCCGTACACCGCAGGGTAGGCAGAGGGAATTAGTGTTAAGACTCTCCGTTCCCCACTTTCTGCTGAGTTCTGGAGGCATTGCGTGTTGAGGGGCAGAACTAAACGCTGCGCTTAACCTCGACACCAGAGCGAAGAAATGAAAATATAAATTTAAGTAAATATTTCATCTCCTCGAGTGGGGATCAAACCCACAACCAGTCGGTTTTACAGTCACACTTGGTACCGCTGCGCCACGACTGGCCTCAAAGAAATCAATATTTCTAAAATATGCCATCAATATTTCTAATATAGGCGAGACGTGGCGCAGGGGCACAAAGTGTGACTGTACACACGACTGGTTGTGGGTTCGATCCGCACTCGAGGAAATGAATATTTATTTACATTTATATTTTCATTTCTTTGATCTGGTGTCGAGGCAAAGCACAGCGTAGGATGATTTCCAAAAATTTCTACATATACTTAAAAAAAATTATATACAAAAAAGGCGTATTTCGACACTGTAAAGTGTTTAAAGTACTCCAATTTTTGTACGGAACCCTCGGTGGGCGATCCCGACTCGCGCTTGTCCTGTTTTTACGTAAAAAAAAATGAATAATTATCATAAAATCTGATGTATATAGTAAATTACTTAAAAAGTTAATATAGGGTATTTGAGAAATAAATACGTTTTTATTTTTCGTTGAATTATATTGTCACTTTTTTCTTAGTTTTAGTGTTTTAATATATCGTTTTTTTATATAAGTAATATTTATATTTAACAACAATATTATATTTTAGTCAACATCCTTATTATATAGTCTATGCTTAATTAATATAATACATATAATTAAGTCACCAAAGCTTGACTTTTCCTTCTATAATAAATAGTTATGACAGTTAAAATATAAAAAATAACGCATTAAATATGTGAATAGAAATTTGAAGTGAAACATGCCTATTAATAAATTCTTTAAAAATTTGTTAATTGAAATAGTATTATGCTTTACAATAGCAATTCTTGCCGGTCATTTGACTACAAGCTTTTGGGAACGATATGTTGTACAAAAAGAACTTTGTAATATGAAAGATAACCTGCGTCGCTTAAAGGTACTATCTAATTTTGTCTGTTTCTTGGATTTAAACTATATATATGAAAATAGGTGTATCTTGATATATAAATTGAGGCCAGTCGTGGCCAGGGGACCAAAGTGTGACTGTAAAACCGACTGGTTGTGGGCTCGAGCCCCACTCGAGGAGATGAAATATTTACTTAAATTTATAGTTCCATTGCTTCGCTCTGGTGTCGAGGAAAAGCGTAGCGTTGAGTTCTGCCACTCAACACGCAATGCCTCCAGAATACGGCAGAAAGTGGGGAACGGAGTGTCTTAACACTAGGTTCCTTCTGCCTACCCTGGAGTGTGCGGGATACAGCGTGAAGCTG
Source organism: Heliconius erato x Heliconius himera (assembly GCA_013421005.1). Lineage (NCBI taxonomy): Eukaryota > Metazoa > Arthropoda > Insecta > Lepidoptera > Nymphalidae > Heliconius > Heliconius erato x Heliconius himera. Next base: position 1,640 of record JAATLQ010006892.1, on the reverse strand, counting down.
ATTTTAGATTTTTTATATATATAAATGCTTTTGTAAATATCAAAGTAATGAACTAGTAACCTCATTATATAATGATGATATGAGGCATAGGATGAAAATCGTTCGGGGAATTATTTAGGTATATTTGTAATGTAAATTCTTTAATTTCCTCCATCCAGCCAATGACTATAAATAGATAGTGTACAAAATTGTGATATCACCACTGCCATTAAAACATAAATTATATTATAATGGGCGAAATGCCATTAGATAAAAAGAATAAGGTTTTTTTGGTTATATAAAAGGAGAGTCAAGTTAATAATAAATATTAGATATAATCGTTCCTCATATTTTTAGTAGATATGAACACTACTTAACACGCAATGCCTCCAGAATTCGGTAGAAAGTGGGGAACCGAGTGTTTTGAACACTAGGTTCCCTCTGCCTACCCTGCTGTTTGCGGGATACAGCGTGAAGCTGATTTACTTTTATTTATTTATTTAAAATCCAAATTGATTTCACAGGTCACAGTTAACCACATAGGAAATGCATATGATAACTTGCATAATGAATTAATAGGCTTAGCGGGAACAAAACAACAAAAGCGACCATTACCTCGGCATAATGTAAAATTTTCACAAAATCTGGATATGAACACAGCTAAAACTCTACACTATGAAATTATAAAAGAAGTTAATAATGAAAAAAATTGGAAACCAATTAAACAGAAAGAAATGGGAATTATGAGCAATTCTTACAATGAAATAAATAATAAAGAAGTTAGAAATGTCTCAACTGTAACCAATAATCCGTCTAAGACTACCATTGTTAAAGTAGAATCTGATCAAGGACCCTACAGTGAAAGTAGATATAGTTGTGATTTAAAAAATAGTCACGAATCTCATGAATATTATAAAACATGTGGCTGTTGTTACGAATAAAATTAAATTTACATACTTACCTAGTTTAGTTTTCTAATATTGCCAAAATATGTTAAAATAAAGTGCTAAATTTGATAGACAAATTTAAATTTTTAATAAGCATTAGTATCTGGAGCCTGTCGGTAAAACCAGCAAGTCTCTGTTATGCATCCTCGGTAATGGAAAGTAACTCTACGAATTAGACTACTCTCTACTTACTTCCGTAATGCTTAACAATTGCAAGATATGTGAAGAATCTGGGTATCAGGGTAAATAGTTCTAAGCCGTAAGGCATTTGCTACTATTGGGATAGTAGAGATAGAAAAATTTATTGCCCCTTAAGCTAAAATATTGGCTCAATCTCTTCAAATGAACCTATGCAGATTCTTATTACCTAGATTTGTCACAGCAATTACTAAATATACGATATATATATATATATATATATATATATATATATATATATATATATATATATATATATATATATATATATATATTTTTATTTATTTATTTATTTATTTATTTAATACTTTATTACACCAACTTAAAAATAAAAATATACAAAGAAAACAATGGAAAAGTATGGTGTAAAGGCGGCCTTATCACCACAGGTGATCTCTTCCAGGCAACCCTTACCATTAAAAAGATAAGAGAATGTGTGGATATTGGCTGGTGTACAAATGATAAAATATGTTATTCTAATATGATATACCTACATAAAAAAAAATACATTCTATA
>JAATLQ010006884.1:626-24228 GCA_013421005.1 Heliconius erato x Heliconius himera | reverse complement strand
AGCTTCTCACCCGCACATAGCAGGGTAGGCAAAAAAAACATAGTGCTAAGACACTCTTTTCCCCACTTTCCGCTGATTTCTGGAGACCGAGTAATGAAAATATAAATGTAAATAATTATTTCATATCCTCGAGTGGGAATCGAAACCACAAATAGTCGATTTTACAGTCACACTTTGTGCCCCTGCGCCACAACTGGCCTCTTTATATTATTTTATATTCTAAAAATAATTAGTAAACAGATGGTGATCTCAATAAACATTTTTGACTCAATTACTTTTGCCTATAAAAGGAAAAAAGAATATTTCCCTAAATTAATCACCTTACGTATCAAAACGTCTACTAAACTTATTATAGAATAATAAAATAGTTATTATCTTAAAATCTACAACTATAATAGACCGTCAGTGAACAATTACTTCTTAGCCTAATCCAGACGTAATGTGGCACAATGGGTCACTTTGAGAGCGGGCGTCCTTGACGTCGGCCTGCATAGCCCATATAGATATGAATAAAACGAGCTAACCCAATTTTTTGTATTTTTGAATTTATGATTGTTTTTTTGCGTGATAAGGGGAGTGAGTGTAAGTGATTTAGGGGAGGCGTGGTAACCTAGGTTATCGCTTCTCTGCTTTCTGTACAATTCTTGACACATTGCACGGTTAGTGGCGGAACTCAACACCATGCAACTTTAAATAAGTATAATATTTTAATTATTACATTTTGTTACAAACGTTAATAGAGAAGTGCTACTTTATTCAATCAGTTGTGTTGTTTTCTTTATTTATATTTAGTATTACATTCCTTTTTATGCACTAAATCATAGTAATAGTAGTAAGTTAGTATTGTATATAATTATTTCTTCCTACTCTTATAAGACGCTGAACGACAATTATGCATACGATGACTCTAAATAAAGAAATATTAATTAACAAATAAGTTATTTTTATTAACTCTTTTTAAATAATATGTATTTTCTAAATTCTGTTAACCGTAATTGATTTCAATTTTAATTCTAGTATACATTTTAAATAAGCCACGTCCAATTTTGTCGCCAGGTTTTCAGCTATTTTAGCTCAGACAATGCTCTACATTTTATCATTAAATATAGCTAGGTCATAGTCTATTTGTAATAGGTTAAGTGAATACAAAATTAGCTTAATTGTGACTAATAAATAATTCAAAAGGTTGTGTCGATATATTTTACCTAGTAGGAGGCGCACAAAAATTTTAAAATTATATTATCCTCCAAGCAGATCTTCAGTGACAAAATATGACGAAATTTTGTTGAAATTTTTATAAAATATTAACTTTAATAATTTTTGTAAAAATATTATATGTAAATAAAAAAATGTGTTGTATTTATAAAAGAGTTAGCACCGTTTACCACTCGCTGTGTAGTATTCATAACCTCTACAGAGACTGCATTTGTTATAATTACCAATTTTGTTTGTACAGAGCACTTACAGTCAGAATTTTATATATATTTTTATGATTTTTTTTTTTAATTTTAACAAATATTTTGCATTATGTAGATTGGTATTAGTACTCGTAACTAAGCTACGTTATGACAGTAGGTTTGAATCTCAAAAAACGGAATTTTTATACAATTAAAAAATATGAAACACTTTGAGCGTATAAAATAAAGTGCAGTCATCTGTGCTATTTGAAAAAAAAAATCATATAGTAAACTTCTACAGAAGTTATTACTAAGATTTATATACTAAGACGTCATTTGAAAATAAACATTCGCAAAACTATTAAATCGACTTTAAGAGGTTGTAAAAATCTAAATTTTCATAAACAATATACATCTATTTTATGTAATAAAAATGCATACATACAATACATTTCGACCGTGATATAAAACAAAAATTAAACTAATAAAATAGAACTTTATAGTTTCTTTACTACCTTTTTCACGTATTGAAAAATATGTCCGTATACTCTGTGGCACAGTTTTAGAAGGCTGTAAACATTTAATGGGGTAAGTTTTACGATTGACGGCGAAGAAGGGAGGGTTAAGGGGAGGGGGGCAAAGGGAGGTTGGAAGGCGTTACTCTCATTTAATGATCTAAACTTTATGTTCAAAATGTAAACGGTATTTTAATGAACTTACTTATACTTACTCTGAGAATATAATGATGGCTTGGTTTTTTTTCATTAAAAATCTTAAAATATGCGCGTTTGAAAATGTGACGGATATGGGTTTGATTACCCCTTAGAGGATAAATTATTATAATTTTCGCGCTCTGGTAACAACATAAAGCACAGCGTTGACTCTAAGCTAATTCAACAATTTGATTAGAAATTGGTGATTGGAGATTCTTAACAGGGAATTCTTAATGGTGTAGGATACAACGTGAAGCTGTTTGTCCACCCTCATATTATGTAGACATATATGATGTAGCTGTAAAAAAAATATTTTTGAATTTTCATTAATTTTGTGATATTTCATACTCAAAAACAGAACACCGCAATTCAAGGTTTTGGAGACGACATATAGTAAGCTTTAAGATGGCATTGAACCCACTACTATCACGAGTATAGACACATTATATTAATAAGTATAAATTCCGAATCATATATTTTTATCACATTTTTTTATATTCGCAAAAAATACTTGCACTTTAAAAAAAAATATCAAGTAAATTAATTGCATTGAAATATCTGAAAACAATGCACGACGCTACATCCGGTGGCACACTTTCCGACTGAAAAGCACCGGAAGCTCGATCTGGGTCGACGTCGAGCCTTAATATCACCTGGATTAAAGAGAATAGTAATTGTAATTAAGTTTAATATTGTGCTATACTTTCAGCATCACGCTGTATCCCGCATATAGGTAACAGGGCAGAGGGAACCTAGTGTTAAGACACTACGTTCCCCAAGCATTGTTCAATTATCGAAACATTGCATGATGAATGGTGGAACTTAACGCTGCGCTTTATCTTGTTACCAGAGCGAAGAAATGAAAAAAATACATTTCCCTGAGTGAGAATGGAAATTGAAGCAACTACAGCTATCGCGTTTAGGCGTTATGTTGCTAAATCATGAAGACCTCAATTAAGATTAAGTTAATTTATTATTTAAGCTGGAGTTTTATTTTAATTTGAGAAGTCTTATATTAGTATTGATTTACTCTGCTTTTATCTTTATTATCTGTAAAAATAATTACAACATGTTTTTGTTATTAATGCATTTATTTATTTTATCCATTGTTTCATGCTTCGCATATAGCAGTAGGCAGAAGAACTTAGTGTCTCTACACTCCGTTCTTTATTATTTATAATTTTACTCAAAGCGCTATAACATACATATAATATATAAAAAAGAAAGAAAATTATAAAAGTACCATAATTTTCTTTCTTTTTTAAACATCAACTGCATGATAACGACAGGAAAACTCAAATTTTCAAATTTGCCCCAGAGCTTTCCTGTCACATGTCCTAGGACATTTTTATATAATTCAAATTTAAATAAACGAAACTGTCACTATTGCGTACTTGTATGAATGAAACATGTGGAGCTCATTTCCGTTGACGATAGTTAGTATTTGTAAAACGGAAACCAGCTAAAGCACTGTAAGCCCATCAATTTGGTGTTTAGAATATAGTCAAAATATGATGATATAATTTATTCTGGGTTTTCTCACTGTACCTACCTCTATAATAATAATAATAAAGAATAAAAATGCTGATTTCAAGCACCGTGGCCATGATAACGCAGTGGCACTGCATGTCCGGCGATAAACCCGATCGTTGTGTGTTCAATTTTCACTTGGGGAAGTGATTATAGCAAAATAACTTTCATCTCCGTTTGGAGTAACAAAGTGTAGTGTTGAGTCTTATCATTATAAAGATTAAAACGTATTGGCTATAAACTAAATATAAACAAAAGTCGATTAAAAATAATAAGTAAATTATTTAAAAACAAAAAAAGTTAAAATTTTCAACAGTTTCGTCGTTTTATATTTTAAGGTTTTTTTTTGAAATTTAAATATTAAAACGACCTCGTTGGTATTAAACCACTTGTATTAAATCACAATTGTATCGAACATTTCATACTCATTATCGTTTCAAACATGATCGCACTGTAATTGGGTTTTTACTGCATGCTTTACATGTATACGACTTGCTGGAGGTTTCACATTGACTGACGCATTTTGTGCTTTATTGTTTTTATTATTAGTTAACATTCAAAACAAGACTATTATAGATAAGTAATCTATAATTCCATAATAATATTCTATATTCGGGTGACAATCTCAAAAAACAGCTTTGTATCCCGCACACAACAGAAGGAACCTAGTGTTAAGACACTCCGCTCCTCAGTCTCCGCCGAATTCTTCGAGGCGTTGCGTTTTGAATGGCGGAACTTAACGTCGGGCTCATTTACCTTGGTGCCAGAGCGAAAAAAATAAAATATTGATAAATGTTAACTCATTTACCTGAGTGAGTATCGAATCCAGAACCGTCGCGCTACTGTCACACTCTTGTGCTTCTGCGCCACGGCGGATTAAAAGTAATATACAATTCCATAATAAGATAAACATGTGAATTTTATTTCTATGAAAAAACAATTTTAAGTACAACTTAAAGTATATTTATAAAAGCGCTTCTGCGTGATTGAAAATAAAATATTGACAATTTTGTTTCTTCAAATCTGTTATATTATATTTATTTAATGTAATTTGTTAAATGAGATTATATTTTGAATTTTAAACTTGAGGAGCATGAAGCAGTTCTGGGGCTTGTGGCCTAAGTATATGTAGATTTAAGAGGCCTCCTTAAAAATGCACACTAACGCCTTCGCTACTTTAGCTTCTCTCTCTACCTAACCAAATTTTACATTTATATTATTCACAATATAGAGGCCGTTGAATGTAGAGGTCGTCGTGGCACAGTGGCACAAGCGCGAGACTGTAAACGAAACGGTTGTACACTCGAAGAAATTAATTATTATTCATTAATATATTGATTTGTTCGATTAAGTAACAACGCAAAGCACATGCACATGCAATGCCTTGAAAATTTGGCGGAGATTGGGCAGCGGAGTGTCTTAACTCTAGGTTTTCTGTCATCTCTCTCTACTCTGCTATATGCGAGATATAGCGTGAAGCTTCAAAAAAGTATGTAAATCCAATCAGTATGAAACACCACTCAAATAAAGGTCGGCAAATATTAGCACCTGTCCCTGCGAGCTCTGCTGTCAGACGCGATTTTTGTTACAACTAATAATTAGGCTCGTGCCACAAAAACCATCGATATATCGATTGTTATACAACATTTAATTTTTTATTACAAATATACTTTGTAATTTGTAATCACCTATGGTCGACCTGACAGATTTTCAATATAATTGCATAGTTTATAAAGCAGCATATAATATATAAGCATACGATCATTTATTATTCTAGGCATAAAGCAATATAAGAAATTAAAAAAAAAAACGATAGTCACTATGTTTTATCTTAATATTTATAAAAAAATATGCACCTTCCCACTTTAATCAAAAGCAAAAGCTAGCGATAAACAAAAGCTAACCTAGTGTTAAGACACCACGTTCCCCATTTTCAGTCCGACTTTCGGAGCTTAATGCCGCATTTTGTCTTAGCGAGGCGGGGAAATGAAGATAATTTATTTCCTCAAGTGAGGATTGAATACACAAGCATCGTATTTACAGTTTAACGCAGTCATTCTTCGCCATGAAAGCCATAATTAAATTTTATAAATGTGAATGTTTGTAAAGATGAATGTTGTTTCACTTTCACGCAAAAACTACTAAACAAATTTAGATAAAACTGTACAATAATATAATTTATATATTAAAATACAACACATGCTACAATTAATATACAAGTTTTGCATATATTGCGAGCAAAGCCGCGCGCGAGTCGCTAGTTTGTCATAAAAAACAGTTTAATAACAAATATTTCTATTTTGTTATCTATTCCTGTGACGTCACTATATTAGGGAAAAGGAGGGTGCCCTTCGCCGGGTCACCTTGCGCGTGCGCAGGTAACACGTCTATTGTGCAACCTGACACTGATATAACCATAAAAACACCATTACGCCGTAACACAACCCCGTAAGGCTCAATATAAGACGCTCACAAGCTAACCATTTTGAATTTTTTGAGAACCCAATTGCATTTTATAGTTGAACGTGACAGGATAATTTAGGAAAGGAAGAGTTCGTGTTTCGACCATGTGATTTTTTGCTCTGTGTTTTTTTTCTGTATTTTTTTTTCGAATAATATGCTAAATTTTAATAGCAATACCAATTGTTTATAATGCTAAATACTTGGTATATCGTATAATTGGCCGACGCTTTTTGCCAGCGGTCAATTTGTAATGGATCTTTTTGTTTTGTACCACTTCGATTATTCTTATATAGTGTGTAATTACACATTCGAGTGATCCACCGACGTGCGGTCGTAAAATGTTCTCATAACTAACTATAAAGTACTGGTTCCGCGGCTGTTGGTGCGCTTGATGTTTATTGTTTTTGCGTATGTTTAACACTGGCTAGATTGTTTTAATTGAAGATTTGAATATATGTATAATTTATATGTATATATGTGTGTATCCGTCTGTCTGCTATAAATATTTACATGCATATTTTGATATGTTTTGATTGAAGCTTCTTTAATATGTATCTAGTCGTTGTTCGCTTTGTATGCGTCGATTTCAAGACGTAAAATGTCAAATCCTCTTGGTGCTTTCCATACGGGGTGTAAAGCTAACCTACCTAATGCGTGTGAAGTGCCGTAACTCAACGCCTCGCGTTATCCTACTCTAACCCACAACCGTCGAGTTTACAGTCAGACGCTCCGCGACAGTCTTTATAAAAAATATATGAATAAAAGTGGTATCTACATGAAAATAAAGTGAAACAATAATTCCAGTAAGCTGATGACGTGTAACTACACAGAACTTTTCCTCCATACAGTATTCCTGGAAGTCTCGCGCTACAGCTTGAGTGAGTCACATTGAGCTTGCATTGCGAATCGCTTACGATCAAACAACATGGTGATATTAAATATGATTCATGCTGTTATTACAATAATATTTTTTATAGATTTATTATTTTTTTATGCCTCCGTGTGAAAGACGCTGCGTGTTAAATGGGAGAATTAAGTGGCGGAATTCAACGCCACATATATCTTACCAGAAAGGAAACAGATAAGACTGAATAGAAACCAAATTTTTAATCATCGTATTTTATCGTATACATTAATTAAGCCTTACGGGGTATCCGGCATATTGCTAGATTGGCAGGGGATCTAGTATTAACACTTGCAAATTGTCGAAATGGAACCCAACGCCTCATTATATCTCAGTACCATAGCGAAGAAATGAAAGTAATTCATTTCTCAGAGTAGAAATCGAACCCACAATCATCATGTCCAGTATTCTCTTTCACTTACCTTATATATATCTCACATTATGTTTTCCGTCTTATAGTTCAAAAGTCCATGTTATAGCTTAAATCGTCTTATTTAATCATATTTAAGTCAGATTAGAAGCTAGCGTAGCAATATATTCCTTAGATTTCATAATCCAATGAGACAGCCATCCAGATCAAGATCCAGAGGGAAATCAGGCAGGAAACGAAGGCAGGAACAGTTTTACGTTTTCTAAAGCACTATTACATATACTAGTATAGGGAGGGATCCACTTCGTGACTCAAAAGTGGTATTTTAAAATAAAGTATTTTAGAAATATTATGATTTTTGATTTTAAATTAATTTTTGTTTTTAGACTTCCGTACCCAAAGGATAAAATGGGATCCTATCACCAAGACTCTGTTTTTTGTCGGTCTATCATAGTTCTTGAGATACAGTCTGTCACCAGACTAAAACATTTAAGGAGGTTCCTATACAACAAACGTTTTTGCGTGTTTTATTGATAATGGTGCGAAACCCGAAGAGCACGAGTCCTACTCGCACTTAGCCGGATTTTTCCGATTTGAAACGCAGGCGAACTAAATGGAAATATGGAAATATACTAAATATAATTAATTAAAACTATTACAAAATATTCCAGAGGCCAGTCGTGGCGCAGTGGCACAAAGTGTGACTGTAAAACCGACTGGTTGTGGGTTCGATCCCACTCGAGGAGATGAAATATTTACTTAAATTGATATTTCCATTTCTTCGTTCTGGTATCAGGGCAAAGCGCGGCGTCGAGTTCTGCCACTCAACACGCAATGCCTCTAGAATTCGGCAGAAAGTGGGGAATGTAGTGTCTTAACACTAGGTTCCCTCTGCCTACCCTGCTGTGTGCGGGATACAGCGTGAAGCTGATTTGATTTAAAATATTCCTCCGACTGGTAATCGAACTCATCGCGTTTACAGTTAAACGCTGCTCCACTGCGCCACGAGGGCCTCGATACAAAAAAGCGAAAAATTTGTAAAGATAATAAATAAAATCATATCAATTAACACTCGTATAACGGCTATCCAATCTATATCTTGTCAACCATCCTCATATAGGATGATAGTTTGATTACCTTAATTTATTTTAATTAAAACTGGTATTTAGGCTTCACCAACCTGAATTATTCTCGTGGGTGGTGCCTTATGGCTTACCACTGTGATATATTGGGTTGAATTAATTATTAGAAATAATTAACTAAATTATTTTTAATGTAGGTAACTGTATGTGATGCCGTTGTGGCGCGGTAGCGGGTGAATGTACGACGGTGGTGGGTTGTATTACCATTTGGATTAATAATTATATATATGTTATTTACATTTCCTCGCTCTGGTAACAAGACAAAGCGAGTTGAATTCCGCCACTCGTCACCACAATGTCTCCAAAATTGGGCGGTGTGTGGGGGAACGGAGTGTCTCAACACTAGGTTTCCTCTGACTATCCCGCTATAGACGCAGTACAGTAGCTAAAACAATAGTCACAAGTATAGTCTCTAAAATAAGCACAATAAATAGATAGCTGGGCGAGGAATTTATATGCATTCGAAACGTATTAGAGTAATAGCCTATTAAGGTTATGGAGTGGACGAGCTTCACCAAAATAGTTCTAGCTTACATCAGCTATATATTACTATTAGATTGATTGATCTGGATTTCATTTCATATAGCTATTGAATACGGCTCCTGTCCCTATGTTCAAATAGAAATATATATAAATAATTCTAAGTAAGGGAGGTGACTGCAGGTACAGTGGTTAAAATATCGTAAAGATGGAGGCCAACGTGGCGAAAGGGCGCAAGGGTGCGACTGTTAACGCAACGGTATGGGTGTGGGTTCGATACCTGTTCGGTAGAATCAAATATTTAATATTTTAATTTCTTCGCTGTCTCTTAATGATGCTTCTATAACAGTAAATACTTAAAACAATACTTTAATAAGAATTACGTTGCACAGCAGTCTCGTTCTAACTATAACTTCAAACGAAATATGTAAAGCTAAATATAACGGTATAGAGAAATTCTGTCGCAAACGAACAGTCAAATACCAAAGTTATGAATACAATTACATTTATAGTTAAATAATTTATTTTACTGCTTAGAGGCCGTGAGAGTTACACACTGAGTGGGTAAGATGGCATCCGGATACAATTGTCGGTTACATTACCGGTTTTATTTGGTTTTTTCATAGTATTTTAAAGTTATAATTCAGCTTTGGTTTCAAGGCAAGTGGTCGTAGATTTGGTTCTAGGTATCCTGTATATAGAGGGGTAGCCAACGGGAACATAGGATTAAGACACTCCGTTACCCATATTCTGCTCAATTTTCGAGATATTGCGTTTTGAATAGTGGAACTAGAAATAATATATCCCTTTAAGTGGAAATCGAACCTACAATCATCTTCCACAATCATACGCTGTACGACTGCCTGCATCTAAACAACAAAACAAAAATGCCTAAAATCTAAAATGAAACAACACCCAAGTCGAGGCCAGTCGTGGCGCAGGGGCACAAAGTGTGACTATACACTCGGCTGGTTGTAGGTTCAATCCCCACTTGTATATTTCCATTTTTTCGCTATGCTATCGAGGTCTCCAGAATTCGGTGGAAAGTGGGGAACGGAGTGTTTTAACACTAAGTTCCCTCTGCCTACCCTGCTGAGTGCGAGAACCCTGCTGACAGCGTGAAACCCATTAGATTAGATTTTCTAAAACCATCCTCTTTACCCAGAAAGTTCAGCTATTGCTCAATTGAAATTTAAAAAAAAAATACAGGTATATAATAAATACAAAAACACATAAACCGATAGCGTCCGTTATACGTAAGATAATACCGCGTAGATATCGTAACGCGGCGTCCCCGCGACCTCGCCATAAATAAGACGAGGTGCTCGTTTAACTCATTTCACCGTTATTTTAGTGAATATAGTAAAAGTCGTTGGTCACGTAATTTTTTTATTACTATTTCTTAAGATGTTTGTTCGAAAATTTGTATTTTTGAAGTTAATTGAGGTATAGGTATCAGCTTCGCGCTGTATTCCACACACAGGGTAGGCAGGGGGAACATAGTGTTAAGGCACTCCGTTCTCCACTCTGCGTTGAATTCTGGAGGCATTGCTTGTTGAGTGGCGGAACTCAATGCCGAGCTTTGCATCGACATCAAAGCAAAAAAATGGAACATGTATACATTTAAATAAATATTTCGTTTCCTCTCGTGGGGATCGAACTCACCAGTCTCGTTTACAGTCACTCTTTGTGCCCCTGCGCGTCGATGGCCTCTTTTTTTTAATTTGATATTTTCCGAAGCCAATCATGGCGCAATGGCACTAGCGTGTGACTGTAAACACGACATGCTGTGGGTTCTATTCCTATTCGAGGAAATAAACTACCTATTTAATATTTTAATTTCTTCGCTCTGATGTCGAGGCAAAGCTGCCGCCGAGAACCTCCACAATTCGGGGGAAAATGGGGATTGGAGTGTCTTATCATTAGGTTCCCTCTACCTCTGCCTCCTAAATGCGGGATAAAGCGTGAAACTGATAAAAAAAGAAAGATTATATTTATTTATACAAACTATAAAATTAATGCAGTTCGTGTAGTACTAAGAATTGTGTCTGTATAAACGTGTAATAATAAAGATAATGAGTCAGGATCGCCGCTTTGCACCGGATGCGTCGCGACTCTCGCGCACGCCGCTGTAAGCTTATGAAAGTTTAGACAGTCACTTTTTATTTTTTTTAAATAAATTTATCTTAAATTTGAAATCAATATTTTATTGGAATAAACTATAATAGTTTGTTATTAATCTTCTACGTGGAGTTGAGTTCCGCCACTCAACACGCAATGCCCATAGAATCCGGCAGAAAGTGGGAAACAGAGTGTCTTAACACTAGCTTCCCTCTGCCTACCCTGCTGTGTGCGGGATACAGCGTGAAGCTGATTAATTTATTAATCTTCGACTCAATCTTCTTCTATTAATTAATATATGCAGGTATCTATTGTTAGATCAATGGATATTTTTAATCAACCAACTAAAACCACAAGCTCAGAGGCACTTCTTCGGAATTAGACCGAGTATCTATTGTTCTTTTATAGAATAGTTTTACAGTATATTTTTATAATTACGATAAAATTTATTGACGTCACAAAATGTTTAATGTGTATTGCTAACGAGATTTGTGGCCGTCGTAGCATAGTAGCGCTACGTACTGTAAGCGCGATAGACGTGGGTTTTATTGCCACTTCGGGAGATTAAATATTTTCATTTATTCAATTTAGAAAGAAAATTCGTTTTCGTCGAAAATTTAGAAACATAATCCGTAATAGAATTGATGTCCTACCACTGCACCACACTCAACTCAAAAAATTGTGTGGAAAGAGGACAGAGGAGTGCCTTAACACTAAATTCTCACTGCCTCCGCTACTATATGTGAGAGCATCCCAAAGCAGAAGTTTTAACGAATATAATAGGCAAAAAAAGATTAAGGGTCCGAACGGGGAGCTACGAATTAAAAAAAAAAAACATCTAACCAAAAAAAAGCTTATTACGAATAACGTTTCTAAACTTTCATTAGTCTACATCGACCAAATCTTTACTAAGCACCTACTTCGTAGGTACTGTCTCAGATACGTATTAGAAATAGCCGTTGCAAGTAGTGGGGATGCGCGACGTCGCTACCACGTGACACGTGTTTAAAACTATTTGTTTTTAATATCATTCGAATGTTTTCTTCTTGTTGTTAGTATGTATATATAAATGTTTTATAAATAAATTGGCAGAGGCGAGTCGTGGCGCAGGGACACAAAGTGTGACTGTAAACACTAGGTTGTGGGTTCGATTTGAGGAATAGAAATATTTAATATTGTGATTTCTTCGCTCTGGTGTCAAGGCAAGGTGCGGCATTAAGTTCCGCTACTCATCAAACAAAACACCAAAATTTAGCGTAAAATATCTTAACTCTAGGCTCCTTTTGTCTATCCTGCTGTGTGCGGGATATAGCGTGAAGCTGAAAAAAATTGCCTTTCTTGACAATTAAGCAATTGGCATTGTGATTTAGTGGGGATTTAAACACTATCTATTCTAGAGAGTATATTCCGTATATGATATACATATTATATACTTAGATATACATATATAATGAAAATGAAACTACGTGATTTTTTTTGTTATTTTCAGTCTTGAAAAACTTGTGTTTTAAGGATATTATGGTGATATTCCACTAAATGTAAGTTTAATCCTTATGTCGCCTTTATAGCAGCCTAGGCAGACGCAGAGACCACAGAGAGAAAGAATTAAGATTTTAACAGCCATCAACCACGACCACAAGTAATATAATAGGACAAGCAGGGCCATTGGACGCTTCCGGTGTTAGCACGTGGTCGTTTTGTTTCTTAATACTGTTAATATGTTAAAATAAATTGAAAATACTACAATTAGGTTAATTTAATCAGCTTTACACATTTTCCCGAGTCTTTGTACGAGCTGAAAAGCGAAAATGTTGCCGAATTTTTACATCCGCGAATATGGATGCAGATATTTGAAAGCGAATATCCACGTATATACAAACGGAAGCGAATGCTCGCAGCATCCCTAGTCACTATGTATAGATGGAAGATAAAAAAATAAACGTAATTTAAAAAAATCCGAAAAACACTGGTAAGTAAAGAGCATATTTCACGATGTGGCAATGCTGTCTCCAACGAAAATAATACTAAATGAGCGTGGGTGGGATGCACTCGATCGCTAAGATCGTAGAAGCAAACGGATGGATGTGGGTTGCTTGTGTACAATTGTAAAAATAAAAAAAATATGAAAATATTTTTTTACAAGCTTTATTTACTTTCACCTGTGTAAATTTGATCCACTTCTCGGTTTCCGATTGAGCTAAAATTTTGCATGTATGTATAAATCGGATGACAATGCGATATTATTATGACTTAGAGCTGATATGATGATGAAGCTCTAAGGTGGCCATAGAAACTCCGTAATTAGCGGACGCAATCCCATCGAATGTGAGTTCGTTTGTTTCATCTTGATGAGTACTTTGATACTAGATGGTAACCAGGGTTTGATGGTGGAGCTGGAAGGTGACCATAGGCATTAAGTAATTAAACGATACAACCCCATCGAGTTTGGGCTCGTTTGATTTATCTTGACGAGTACTTTGATACTTTATGGTAACCAGGGTCTAATGATGGAGCTGGAAGGTGGCCATAGGAACTAAGTAATTAAACGACACAACCCCATCGAGTTTAAGCTCGTTTGATTCATCTTCACGAGTACTTTGATACTATATGGTAACCAGAGTCTGATGATGGAGCTGGAAGGTGGTCATAGAAACTCTGTAACTCCGGAATTTGGGCTCACTTGATTCGATCGAAAATCTTTGAATTAAAAATACTAAAAAGCTAAAAATAAAATTAAATAATAAAAAACCTTTTTTAAGAATAAGCTTTTATTAATTGTAAATAAAATGAACTTAATACTTAAAAATAAATTAACTCTTATAAGAAATATAACACTTAATAAAGAAAAAAAAAGCGTTTTACATTTATACGTTATATGGTATAACGGAAAGTGGGCCACGGAGTGTTTCAACACTAGGTTATGTCTGCTTACTTTGCTATATGCGATACAGTTAAAAAAAGTCTTTCCCGGTTCCGTATGATCTACGAAGTGAAGCTAAACAAAAAAAACAAACAGTCTGATGCATTCCATCTTTGGTATGTACGATCTGTGAATATCAACATACCACATCCAAGAATATGTCGCCCTATCGCTTCCCACATCCAATGCATTTTATATGTCTCAGTAAAGTTTATCTTGGTTCTAAGATTATTCACGAGTCCGTTGAACGATATATTTTCTCTTTGCTTTAACTATTCCTTTTCACTAGCGTTGGGTCATATTGCTGGTTTTATTTTTGGCCCGGCCCGTGAGCTTTGGAATTGATACTTGGTGACATTACAGCGTTTAATATGTAACTACTTGTTAGTTTTAATGTATGAAGCTGAGAATTTTTACGTTTTTTTTTATTGTAAAAAATCTTTAAAAAACAGTTTCACGCTTTTTCCTGTAAGCTTTGGAATTGATACTCGGTGACATTACGGCGTTTAATATGTAACTACTTGTTAGTTTTAATGTATGAAGTTGAGAATTTTTACGTTTTTTTTTAATGTAAAAATTCTTTAAAAAACATTTTCACGCTTTTTCCTGTATTGCGGGATAGGCGGAGGGAACCTAATTTTGAGTGGTGGAAGACAAACCGTGCTTCGTGTAACAAACACATCCGTGAAATTGAATTTAATGAAATACCTATAAATATCGTGGCCAGTCGTGGCGCAGTGGCACGAAGTGTGACTGTAAAACCAACTGGTTGTGGGTTCGATCCCCACTCGAGGAGATGAAATATTTACTTAAATTTATATTTCTATTTCTTCGCTCTGGTGTCGAGGTTAAGCGCAGCGTTGAGTTCTGCCTCAAGCCGCAACAATGCCTTCAGAATTCGGCAGAAAGTGGGAAACGGAGTGTCTTAACACTAGGTTCCCTCTGCCTACCCTGATGTGCGTGGGACACAGCGTGAAGCTGACCTATAAATATTTCTGTTAATAAGAATCGAACCCCCAATCGTTTGTGACGTTTATAGTCAGACGATGTTCCACTAGAGCACTCAGACCACGTTATTGTATAATGTTACTTTAGTCCTCATCACATGAAAATCGGTGCTATAATTAAAAAAGTACTCATTTCGTCTGAGGCAAAGTGTGTCTCATTTGTGAATAGTACCGGAAATACCTTACCGCTGTACAATTGTTTGTCATTTTAGAGTAGGTATATAATTTTTAACGGCGTAAACCGATGAAACTTCTTTGTCCATTTTTTTAACTACACGCTGTATCCCGCATATTGAAGAGTAGGCTGAGAAAACCTAGTGTTAAGAGTTTAAGACACATCGTTCTCCAATTTTCGCACATTATTTTCGAAATATTGCGTATTGAATAGCGGAACTCAATGCCGCGCTATGTCTTGTTACTAGACTGAGGTAACTAAAATATTATTTCGTTCTTCTGAATAGGAATAGAACTCACATTCGTCACATTTACATTTACGTTGGCCTGGAAAATATGAAAATATTTGAGGCCAGTCGTGGCGCTGGGGCATAAAGTGGGACTGATTGTGGGTTGGATCTCCACTCGAGGAAATAAAATATTTATTTAAATTTTTATTCAAGGCTCTGGTATCCAAGCAAAGCGCGGCGTTGAGTTCCGCCACTCAACACGCAATGCCTCCAAAATTCGGTGGAAAGTGGGAAACGGAGTGTCTTTGCACTAGGATCCTTCTGCCTATCCCGCTGTGTGCGTGACACAGCGTAAATCTGAAAATATAACACATAAGTACCTATATAAAGACTTGCTCAGCCCGAGATTGAACTCACAACCATCAACCAAATAAATAAATATAAAAAACACATCTAAATATCACAAGCAAAGACAAGAGTGCGTACTAACTATTTACTAAAACGAAATAGCCATTACAACAAATGTAACATGATTATATTAGAAATAGAAACAACGTCGACGTGATTCAGCGTGAGGGCGGCAGATTACAGGGCGAAAATAAAACGCGTATAGGTACGCGTATATTTAATCCGACTATTATACTGTGAAGTGTATGTTTTTTTCTAAAAATTCACACTGTATCCCAATTATAGCAGGGTACCCAGAGGGAAACTTGTGTTGTCCAAGTGCGAAATGTTCTGGGTAAATTTATGTTTTTATGTAAAAACTAGTGTTACTTTTTAGTTTTTATTTCGATTTGAAGAGAAGGCGCACGGAAATATGTTTAATGATAGATGTTATATATATAATAAAATAAAATATTAAAAATATAAAATATTTAAAAAATAAAATATGTAAAATATTGCTAATTTATGATATTGAGAGCCGATGATCTAAAAGAGCTTATAAAATCTGTTTCAACAAAAGTAGATTAAGTCTTTTTCCACATAACAGTATAGACAGAGGTAACGTAGTGTTAAGACACTCCGCTCTCCTTCCATTTTATATTTTTAGACAAGTTTTTCATTCAGTAAAAAATTCATCAAGTAGTTCACTTCTTCGCTTCGTAAACCACGGCGTTAAGTTCCGCCACCTCTACACGCAATGTCTCCAAAACGGAGTGTCCAAATACTAGGTTCCCTCTGCCTCTGGGTGAAGCTAAAAAATAAATGTAGTATTGAAATACAATCAATAAGCGTTAACACCAATGCGTGGCAAGTCGCGCGTCGCGATGTCGGCGCCTCGCGTGTCACTTAATTGCAAAACTTACGGCTCCATGCCCCGTGGTGGGTTTACATAGATTTGATAGAGTAATATTATTTAGTTATGAGTATTTTAAATTAACAAGACGCTATCGTGGCTCAGTGGTATAGTGTCTGACTGGATACTAGATGGCTGTGGGTTCAGATCCTATTCCATTACATATCAAATAGTTTAAATTGAGGCCGGTCGTGGCGCAGCGGCACGAGGTGTGACTGCAAAACCGACTGGTTGTGTGTTCGATCCCCACTCGAGGAGATGAAATATTTACTTAAATTTATATTTCCATTTCTTCGCTCTGATGTCGAGGTTAAGCGCGGCGTTGAGTTCTGCCACTCAACACGCAATGCCTCTAGAATTCGGCAGAAAGTGGGGAGCGGAGTGTCTTAACACTAGGTTCCCTCTGCCTACCCTGCTGTGTGCGGGATACAGCGTAAAGCTAAATTGCGACTGTTTCGTAAAAGCGGCTAAGCAAATTTTAACATACAATGGCTTTTGAGTAGGTAAAAAAATAATTGTTTGTCAGTAAAATCGGTTAATGGATGACAATTTTATTGTATAATTTTATCAATTGAATTCAATTATTATTAATTGATTATCATACAAATAATTTTGTGTAATACTAATGAAAACTATTTTTTTTCGATGAATTAGAATTGATTTGCACTAATTAAATCAATTATTCTTTTACTCAAATTATACAGGTAATCGTGGCGCAGCGGAGCAAACGTGTGACTGTAACGCGGCGGTTGCAGGTTCGATTCCCACTCGGAATTATAATTTATTAATATTTTAATTTCTTCGCTCTTGTAACGAAGCAAAAGCGCGACATCGGGTTCCACCACTCAAGTTCAACATGCAATGCCTCGAAAATTCAGCAGAATGTGGAGAACGGCATGTCTTAACATTAGGTTCTCTCGGCGTACCTAACTATATGCGGGATTCAACGTTAAGCTAGAAAAAAATGTATATACATTAATTAATTACTTGTAACAATGTCTTATTTGAGACGCACAAAGTGTGAGTGTAAAATCGACTGGTTGTGGGTTCGATCCCCACTCGAGGAAGTGAAATATTTATTTACATTTACATTTTCATTTCTTCGCTCTGGTATCAAGGCAAAGCGCGGCGTTGAGTTCCGCCACTTAGTACGCAATGCCTCCATTCGGCGGAAAGTGGGGAACGGAGTGTCTTAACACTAGGTTCCTTCTGCCTACCCTGCTGTGTACGGGATACGACATGAACTGATTTAATTTTAATTTTAATGTTTTATTTAATTACAAGTATCAATGAATGGATAGATGCACCACAAGCCGAACGTTCAGACCGATCGTGCGTCTCTATCGATTGTTTCGCTCTCTCGCTTACACATTTGACGCAGGAGGAACGTGACAATGAGTCATGTTTTTTATAAGACGTTAGTTACCACGTCAGAAGTTCTCTCCAAATACCCTGCCATATTTAATAAAGATAAATATTTGATATAAAAAATAACTTTTTTTTTAATCTATCAAAGAAAACGTGCGACGATTGGAGATTCGATTCTTAGTACTGTGGGTGGCTTGTTGGTCTTCTGACAACGCTGGCGGGGAACTGGCAGCTTGAGCTCGAGCTTGAAATACAAAAACATCCTAATTTCAATAGAGAGGACGGCTGGAAGCTTTCTACCACCTGGGACCCACTCATAAAATCATTGAAGTCTCAAACCCACCATACCAGAGGGCAAGATACTATCAGCTCATTCTGCAGGAATCCAGGGCAGTACGCGAGGCAATTAAGAAATCGTTGGCGGTAATTTGATATAATAATTATGTCAACTGACAGACGAATGCCACCTCAGTCTACCCGTGACCACGGACTACTGCAAAGTGTTCGAAACGTCGGGTTTCCAAAAATGTATAAAAGTACAAAATATACGCGATTAATCCGGTTAAAATAGTTTCATTTAAAATAATAATAGAGATATTCACATTGAATCCGCAATAAGAATGAACAAGTACCTGCTTAAAACGCTATTTTCTTCTAATTTCTAAAAATGTACCAATCAGAATATTATTTTAAGTGCTGCTGCTTCGCTCTCTTTCTACTTTCAAAGAGATTTCGTAGCTTTGAATTGGGTGTTTTCTTTACTTATACATTCAATAAGTAAAGAAAACTACTTTATGCTTTGTCTTGCATACCAGGATATAAGGGGGGGTAAAAATAAAAGGAGGTTAATTTGTTAAGCCACTATGTGAAAGTTCCCAGTTTTGTGCCCATTTTATGAGAGACTGTATGTTAAATGGCGGAGTTCAAACGCTGCGCTTGAATTGTAACCAGAACGGGAAAAAATGAAAATATATTGCATTCATAGTATTCTAATAAACATAAAATTGTTGTCAGAAAACAAAACTTTTTCTAAGCTCTTCTGTAATCATAATTCATGTGTTTCCGCTCGCGTGAACCGCAACACGCGAAAGACAGAGTTCATAGAAGTTATTTCCCTTAAATAATTGCCAGCCATCTTTTTTGAACGGTGTTGCCCTCCCTATAAATGAGTCACATTAGATATATAAAGATAAATTGTCTACGTTTAATAGATACAGTGTGGAAATTTAATTTTTAAATTTAAAATAACAAAATATTTAACCAGTTGACCTACGATCCTGAAATAGATACGGAAGGCTCGATAGGCGAGTCCGACTCGCACTTAACCGATTTAATTTTTATTATTATTAAATTTACTATATTTGAAATTTGAAAAATAATCAGCTTTGTAAACAAACATACAACTACATACATATAATATTAAAATTTCATGTAAACCACTAGAGCTCCCATTGAAAAAAATCTCTAGGCACGTCCATGCCTATCTCACAGTCAATACAATCTATAAATCTACACACCAATTTTACAGCACACCGACTGATCAAACTTAAATTGAAAACCCAAAACTTAACATTTACGAAATACTTACAGCACTTACCAATACCACCACCTAACACCCTGAACCGTACCCCATCAAAGTTTCGACAGCGAGACAGGTGGTGGGGTCCTTCTCTTGCGTGTCTGTAAAATTGCTAACGCCCGCCACTCCGTTATAGCTACAATAAATGTTAACAACGCATAATAATTCGTAGGGAACGTTTGTGTTTTAGTAGTGTGTAAAATATATGATAATTGTTTTTTTTTTTTTGTTTAGGATGATCTAGTTTCGTTCTGTTTTTTAATAACCCTTACTTAGTCTTCTAATTTCTTTTTTTTTTATTTCTTTTAGCTTCACGCATTTCTGAGCGTAGCAGAGTAGGTAGAGAAAACCTGGCAAATTAATGTTAAGACATTTTGTTCCTATTAAGACATTTCCGTTTCCCATCTTCTGCCGAATTCTTTAAGCATTTCATGGTGAGTGGCGGAACTCAACGCCGCACTTTGACAGAGCAGGAAATGAAATTATTAAATATTTTGCAGTGCTTCTGTCTCGGTACATTAAACGAAACAAAAACAGAAAACTCGAAAGATTTATAGTATTTTTTTTATTACCTTGTTAAAACAAAAAGTAGTACTCATTGCGCATTGTCTCGAATATGCGGGTTTGTTATGAGGGAAAATAGGAAAACTCGCACTTATTGCGCAGAAAAACCATCAAAGTGAATTCATGCTGTATATTTATATGAAATATACCCATTTACAATGACATTGTCTTAGTTTGAATACACACCTTGCAAACATTAAGCAAAAACAGAAAATAAGAACGAAGAGACTTGACACTTTGTTTAATACCATATCGAATGATATGGAAGGAATAGATTTTTTTTAGGTATTTATATTTTAGAGGAGGCCAGTCGTAGCGCAGCGGCATCAAGTGTGACTGTAAAATCGACTGGTTGTGGGTTCGATCCCCAGTCGAGGAGATGTAATATTTACTTAAATTTATATTTCCATTTCTTCGCTCTGGTGTCGAGGCTAAGCGCGGCGTTGAGTTCTGCCACTCAACACGCAATGTCTCCAGAATTCGGCAGAAAGTGGCACTAGGTTCCCTCTGCCTACCCTGCTGTGTACGGGATACAGCGCGAAGCAGATTTAATTTTTTTTTTATATTTTAGAGGCCATTGTGAGGCAGTGAGTAAGCGTCTGACTCAAATCGCGACAGTTCTGGGTTGGAATCTCATTTGAGGGACTGAATTATTTTCATTTCTATGCTGTGGATTTGCCACGAAACAAATCTTGGAAATTGGGCAAAAAGTAGTAAACGGAGTGTCTTAGCACTCAGTTTTCTTTACTTACCATGTTATGAAAAAGAAAAATATTTATACTTTTTAAGTGAAACATAACCACCAGTCACTTCACTTAATTAGTCGCGTTATATATATCACCCTTTCAATTTATCCCAAGTGCCGGGATACGGAAACGAGTCTATTTTCCGAAACGCACTACATTTTGGGCAAGGTGAATGCACTCTCATTAAAGGCTCTCAGATTTAACTGCGTTTTGTGACCATTGCTGTTTTTCTATTAATTTTTTTAAGCGAAAATCTATTGATACAGCAATGTACATTTGCTTACTCGTGGACGCTGTGAATGGTGATGTTCGGGTGTGATATCGATGTTTACTTTTATATTCAATTGTTAGTTTAAAAAAATTCAGCTTCACACTCTTGTAGCAACAAGGCTGATAGAATTTAATGTCAAGATAGTCGTCACTCCGCTACAGACATAATGTGTGATTAATAAAATACTGTGTGCTTAGTGGCGGAACTCAACGTTCTCGTGCTAAAGTCACTTAAAATCTGGGAAAGACAGAGAAAAACTAATGATAAGCTTATCTTTTCTCCTTTTTTCACACGTTGTGGAGATGCCACGTAACTTATAAAACATTATTGTAACAATATATGTCTTACAATCATATCATATTATTATTATTTAGCATCATTTATATAGGAAGTATATTATAAATACTCACTCTTTACAAACTATAAGATAGTGATGTAAGCGAAAAAATATAAGACAAAATATATAAGATCAAACACTCGATAAAAACTGCACACATACATCCAACGACAAAAGTACATCCCTAGCACGTGTCACATTACGTACGTCCTTATTTTTATTTTGTCAAATTGTAGCTGAAATAAAACTGGCGGCCGTAATAAAAATACCATCGGTACTGTTATTGCAGCGGCACCAAAATAGAGACGCCCCCGTGTCGACTGTGTCGCGTGACATAGAGTAAGGATCTACTAATATTTATTTTATGTTTACACATCACTATTAAATTTGCTATGGACTATGTGTGGGAGTTCCACCGTTCTCCACTTTTTCGTGAAATGTCATCAAGCCTCTTAACTTTTTTCAGCTTGACATTGTTACCTAAGTATAGCAGGGTAAGCCATGGGACTGTAGTATTAAAACATTCCGCTCCTCCTGCAAAGCACTGCAGATTTTAAAAGACATTATATGTTGGGTTCTCTCATCTCTCTTCTCACTATACTTTGCAATATTAAAATATAATCGAAATTTACAGAAAATTACCACAAAATACACCAGAGTGGAAGAGATGGAGAGAGGCATGTACCCAACAATGGAACAGTAGATACTGCTGGAAATAGTAAAAATTATAAAACAAACCATTAGGTCACTAATTTCGTATTTAATACCTGTAGTTAAGTCATCAATCCAAAATTTATTAATAAGAAATGTATGAACCATATCATGCATTTTTTGTATTATTAGAAAACTACAAAGTTGCATTTAAATTATCTAAACTCTCATAAAAGCTACTTAATACAAGAATTTATAATATCGAAATGTTCAATTTTAAAATGCTATGTAATTTTAGGTGATTCCGTTTTTTTTCATACATTTTAAGAGCTTGGAGCCGTCCTGAAGCAACCGCACAGCATCTGATTGTTTACATTTCTTAGCTCTAATGTGGCCAGTCGTGGCGCAGCGGCACTAAGTGTGACTGTAAAACCGACTGGTTGTGGGTTCGATCCCCACTCGAGGAGATGAAATATATATTTAAATTTATATTTCCATTTCTTCGCTCTGGTATCGCGGTTAAGCGCGGCGTTGAGTTCTGCAACTCATCACGCAATGCCTCCAGAAAGTGGAGAACGGAGTGTCTTAATACTAGGTTCCCTCTGCCTACCCTGCTGTGAACGGGATACAGCGTGAAGCTAATTTAATTCTTAGATCTAATAATAAGACAAAGCGCGGCGTTCAGTTTTGCCACTAAACACACATCGTCTTCACTTTTGCGTTGCGCGGGAAATAGAGTGTTAACAATAGAATCCCTCTGCCGCTGCTGAGGGATACAGCGTGAAGCTAATAAAAAAAATGAATACCTACACTCGAGCCATATCTCCTCTGTCTATACTATGGACGCACTCAGGAAACGCAAGTTCCCACTTAACCAACACCGTACGCGCCGCACGTGCTATCATTAGCGTCGGCCCGTCTCAGACCTGCTGCTGCTGTTCAGTGACAGGTTCAAATCAAATCGTTTCTTGGTTTTTGTTTGTATTTTTGTATTGTATTTGGAAAGCGGATTTGAATTTGGATATAAATTTGTCTCAAATATTGCATTGCTTGCGTTGAACCTTGAAGTTGTTATGAAGATTCAAATTCATAGTCTACACAAACGAAATTGCGAGCTACAAATAAATCAAATAAATCACCACACAGCAGGGTAGGCAAAGGGACCTAGTGTAAGACACTCCGTTCCCCACTTCCTGCCGAATTATGGAGGCATTGCGTGTTAAGTGGCAGAACTCACTGCCGCGCAAATTGCGGGCTATATACCTAATATAATTAATAATTATGAAATCGTCGCACAAGGTTCATGTGGGATATATTGTGAAACTGAAAAAAAAA
>JAATLQ010006864.1:625-24316 GCA_013421005.1 Heliconius erato x Heliconius himera | reverse complement strand
TCAAGTAAATCGGTTCAGTAGTTTCAGAGAAAAATGCGGACAACAATATGTCGACAGACAGACAGACAGACAGACAGACAGACAGACAGACAGACAGACAAGAAATTCAAAAAAAATCTTTTTGCTTTCCATTATTCTTTTTAAGTGTCCCTCTATCCATTTCATTCAAAATTACTAAATGTACAGACAAAATATTTTTACTGTCTTATTATATATAGAGATATAGTAACAAAACGATATTTGAAGTAATTAAAAAAAAAAAAGAAAATAAATCAGCTTCACGCTGTATCCCGCAAACAGCAGGATAGGCAGAGACCTAGTGTTAAAACACTCCGTTCCCCATTTTTCGCCATGTTCTAAAGGCATTGCATGTTGAGTGGCGGAACTCAACGCCGCGATTTGCCTCAACATAAATCAACAACCTTTCTTAAATATAGACAAAAAATTAAATATAATTAAAATTTTCGTTCGTTCGCCCCGCGCCATATTAGTCATAATTTATATAATATTTACTAAAAAAATCGTTTCGTAATAGATAAAAAAAAAGATAAGCTTAAAACTAAACGTGACTGATTTAAATCCTATCCTATGCATAACGGTTATTTCCCAAATAAATAACTAAATACATAGTTCACTAATAAAATCTATATACCTAATAAAAAATCCTTATTTTTAAGAATAAGGTGGTATACGTGAGATTCATTATTGATTATGGAAAAGAAGATAAATAAAAAAAAACACAATCACTGAATCCAAATAGAATAATAACTTACTATAAACACGAAGCATCTAAAAGTATTCAGTAATTGCCCTGTTTTATAATAATAAATTTAATATTAAGTAAAAATAAAAAAATAATAATAATATAATAAAATAAAAATACATATGTAAATGTATATAGAAGCAAACGTACATTTTTAATAAACACATTAAAGAAATTAATGTTTTTATACAAAAACAAAACAACATAAAACAAAACATTTAATTTATAATTTTTCCTCGTTGACGCTATCAGATTTCGATTTTAGCCTGAAGTTTAATTTCAAACTTCCATAAAAAATACTTGTATTAAATAAATATTAGTATATACTTATTACATTACACAAAAAGATATTAAGGAAAGTATCCCAAAGTGTCTTCCAAGCTGGCGTTCCTGCTGAGAGGCCTGTGGTCGAACATCCTGGCGAGGGGCGTCGCCCCCGGCCTGCGCCCCGCCAGCGAGCGCACGTCCGTCCTCTGCGAGAGGCGCACGTCCGCGAACAGCGCCGCCATCTCCGCCGACTTCTTCACGCTGAGCGCGTCCTGCGAGCCCGCGCCGCCGCTGCGGACTGCGGGGATAGCTATTTTTTATATAGTTCTACACGAATTATATATAAAATCATAGATTAGGTAAAAATTAAATATTTAGAAAAGAAAGCATATCTGCACAAATAAATTAAAATAATTACACTACATTTGTTCAGTTCCCCCACTTTCCGCCGAATTGTGTAGGCAATGCGTGTTGAGTGACGGAACTCAACGCCTCACACACGAGAGCGAAGAAATGGAAACATAAATTTAAGTAAATATTTCATCTCCTCGAGTGAACCCACAACCAGTCGGCTTTACAGTCACACTTCGTGCCGCTGCGCCACGACTGGCCTCACTATTAGTATTTTTTAAAAAATGTTATTCTACACTTAAGAAAGAAAAAATATTTAATAGTTCTTTATTTTTCACGATTATTACACATTTTAAATGAAACTATTTTAACCGTATTAATCGTGTATATTTTGTATTATACATTTTTAAAAGCCCGAACGTTTCGAACACTTTGCAGTAGTCCGTGGTCACGTGTAGACTGAGGTGGCATTCCTCTGTCAGTTGATATAATTATTATATCAAACTACGTCGCTTACCGCACTGGATTCCTACAGAATGAGCTGATAGTATTTTACCCTCAGGTATGTGTGTGGGTTTAAGACTTTAAGGATTTTATGGCCCCAGGTGGTAGAAAGGTTCCAGCCATCCTCTCTATTGAAATTAGAATGTTTTTGTATTTCAATAGCCTCGCAGATCATTCTAGGAATGTATCTGTTTTTCTTAGCTAATTTATATTTCTTCCAGAGTAAAATATTATTAAGCTTGTACAATGTCTATCTTAAATTCTAATACAATTTGTTATTCTAAAGGACCTCTTTCTTCTTCCGCTCCAAGTCTAAAAAGTGTAATTCGAATTTATCGACCACACAAAGCGTAATTTTAGAAGTGTCACTTATTTTCAAAAACACTTTTTTATAAAACAAAGAGGTTGATTTACATTGAGGATTTGGGGTTTATCAAACCTGTGTGGGCTGGCTGTGGCTAACTGTGGCTGAGTTTATCCACAGTATGCTCACATACAGCTGACTTTCTATACATGCCCATTCTTGATATCAGAGATGTGTTCCTTCACCCTAACACCGATGCTTCTCTTTGTTTGACCGATGTATGATAAGCTACAGTCACAGTCTAGTTTGTATACATCTGCACTCTGTAAAGGAATATTACTTTTCACTGGTCTCAATAATTGGCTCACTTTCTTGTTTGGTTTGAATATGGTTTTTATGGAAGCTCTTCTTAAGATGTTGCCAATCCTGTCTTTAACACCCTTAACATACGGTAGAAGTGTATATATACTGTTTGATATATACTGTGTGGCCTATTGCGCCATTGGGATTTCTTATAACTAAAACATCAGGAAAAGCTAAGGAATTATTTGCCTGTAATTCTAGAGAGTAGTCACTGACTGACAGACGAATGCTATCTCAGTCCACCCGTGACCACGGACTGCTGCAGTGATCGAAACGTCGGGTTTCCAAAAATGTAAAAAACATATAATTTTAAATATACACTATTAATCCGATTGTAATTGTTTCATTTAAGAAAAATACTTATTTAAAAAATGTATAAATATGTTAACGTAGCGGGATTTGTATAGGACGGTTTCCAAGGAGGCGCGGGTTCAAATCCCGCTACGTTTAATTTTTTATACGTTTTCTTATATTTTTTTTCTATATCACCCAATGATGATTTTTTTTAATATTACTTTCGCCTATTGAGGCGCGCTAAATATATAAAAATAGTTGAATATATTATTATATTTTAAAGTATTATTCACATATCTAAGGTAAAAAAAAATACTCAAATACTCATAAAATCTTGGACTCGACATATGCGTCTATATTTATCTTTACAAATAATTAAAAATAAGGAAAGAAACTTAAATAATATGAAGGAAACATAAAGATCCAGAATATTGAAATAAAATATCTTTTTATTAATAAAAAATATTTATTTACAAAAAAATATTGCACGTAATACATTATATTGCACTCAAATTGCACAATCGTGTTGAAGGAATCAAAAATATCAATTAAATACATATCTTATTGCTAATTATATAGATATATAGTAACAAAACGATATTTGAAGTAATTTTTAAAGAATTCAAAAAAAAAAGAAAATAAATCAGCTTCACGCTGTATCCCGCACGCAGCAGGATAGGCAGAGACCTAGTGTTAAAACACTCCGTTCCCCATTTTTCGTCATGTTCTAAAAGCATTGCATATTGAGTGGCGGAACTCAACGCTGCGATTTGCCTCGACATAAATCAACAACCTTTCTTAAATATAGACAAAAAATTAAACAATTAAAATTTTCGTTCGTTCGCCCCGCGCCATATTAGTCATAATTTATATAATATTTACTAAAAAAATCGTTTCGTAATAGATTAAAAAAAAGGTAAGCTTAAAACTAAACGTGACTGATTTAAATCTTATCCTATGCATAACGGTTATTTCTCAAATAAATAACTAAATACATAGTTCACTAATAAAATCTATATACCTAATAAAAAATCCTTATTTTTAAGAATAAGGTGGTATACGTGAGATTCATTATTGATTACGGAAAAGAAGATAAATAAAAAAAAACAAACACAATCACTGAATCCAAATAGAATAATAACTTACTATAAACACGAAGCATCTAAATGTATTCAGTAATTGCCCTGTTTTATAATAATAAATTTAATATTAAGTAAAAATAAAAATAAATGAATATAAACATTATAAAAATACATATGTATAATTAACACATTAAACAAATTATTGTTTTTATACAAAAACAAATTAAGATAAAACATTTAATTTATAATTTTTCCTTGTTGACGATATCAGATTTCGATTTATAGCTTGATTTGATTATGAAGTTAAATTTCAAACTTCTATAAAAAAATACGTATATTAAATAAATATTAATATATAATACTTATTACATTACACAAAAAGATATTAAGGGAAGTATCCCAAAGTGTCCTCCAGGCTGGCGTTCCTGCTGAGAGGCCTGTGGTCGAACATCCTGGCGAGGGGCGTCGCGCCCGGCCTGCGCCCCGCGCCGCCGCCCGCCAGCGCGCGCACGTCCGTCCTCTGCGAGAGGCGCACGTCCGCGAACAGCGCCGCCATCTCCGCCGACTTCTTCACGCTGAGCGCGTCCTGCGAGCCCGCGCCGCCGCTGCGGACTGCGGGAATAGCTATTTTTTATATAGTTCTACACGAATTAAATTTAAAATCATAAATTAAATATATAATTACACTACATTTACTCCGTTCCCCAGTTTCCGCCGAATTGTGTAGGCAATGCGTGTTGAGTGATGGAACTCAACGCTGCGCTTTGCCTTACACCAGAACGAAGAAATGGAAATATAAATTTAAATAAATATTTAATTTCCTCGAGCGGGGATCAAACCCTGACAACCAGTCGCGTTTATAGTCACACTTTATGCCTCTGCACAACGACCGAACTCAATACATAATCATAATGAATAAGTAAAATATTTATTTAGAAAACGTAAAAATATTTGAACGTAGTGGGACTCGAACCCACGCCTCCTAGAAACTGACCAGTGGTTAGCCACTAAACCATACGTTCTCATCAAGCTACGTCGTTTTCGTTTAAATAAGTATTTTTCTTGACTAAGTGTGGAATAACACTTTAAAAATGTTAAGAAGGAATAAATAAATTTGACAAATTATAACATTTAATAAAATAAAAACTTTCAAGGCCAATCGTGGCGCAGCGGCACGAAGTGTGACTATAAAACCGACTGGTTGTAAGGAACGGAACGGAACGAACTGGGGAACGGAGTGTCTTAACACTAGGTTCCCTCTGCCTACCCTGCTATGTGTGGGATACAGCGTGAAGCTGATTTGATTTTGATTTGAAAATAGAAATTTTCATGGGGCCGTATAGCGTCTGAACTGAAATCGATTATAGTGGATTCGTGGATCCCCGCTTGGAAGAATGAATTATTTTCATTTACAAATACGCAATACCTCCAGAAGTCGACGACAAGTGGGAAAACGAAGTGTTTATTTAAACCTATTTAGGAACGGCGTGTCTTAACACTATATTCCCAGGTTCCCGCTGCCTATCCGACTATGTGCGGGATACAGCGTGAAGCTACCAAAAAAAATATATATTACCAGTAAGCCGCTGCATGTTCTTGTTGCGCGGCTTGTTCTGGAGCAGCAGCTCGTAGTCGAGCGCCAGGCTGTCGGAGCTGCGCGCGCGGCGCCGCTCCTCGCGTCGCCGGCTGGACGCGCTGGACCTGGAACCACCACTTTATACATAACTATATATCAAAGCGAGGAAAACCTTAAACTATATAAAATAAATTGGTTTAAATTACATTTTAAATGTAAACATTTTTAAGTAAAGTACGAGTATTCAAGTTTTTAGCTTCACGCTGGAGCAGGGTGGGCAGAGGAGGCCTAGTGTTAAGAATAAGTCTCCGCTCCTCGAAACTAAACGCCGTGATTTGCCTCGACACCGGAGTAGAGATGAAAATATAAAATATTTAATTTCTACTAATCGAACCTACAACCTGTCGCGCTTACACGCCTCTGCGCCACGGCTGGCCTCACGATTGCAAATAAAATCAGTTACTGTCAACATTAAATTAATTGAAGAATTAAAAAGAATTAATAAGTAACTAAAAAGAGACACAAAGACTAAACGTCTTTGTGTCTCTTTTTAGTCATATAAAAAGCTTTCATTATATTATTCGTTAAAATTTGATTTGATTTACGTAGTATATCAGATATATATACAGGGTGGAAGGCTCAGCGCTCCTTTTACGGGAACAGCATATTATAGGGTAAAATATTTAGACGTAGGATTTTTTTTCATTTCACGTGTGACACGGTTACACATAGATACCAATAATGTAAACACATACTACTACAAAGATTCTACTAAAATCTTTAGAACTTTGAACTTTGCCGCCAATAACTTCGACTCGATTTCGGAATGAGGCGTCCCTTTTGATAGTTTTATGTGTGCGTGCGTCGTTCTTGACAAATGGCGTTTTATATTACAACAATAATTTTATTATTTATTTTGTATGAAAAATCAATTTTTCATTTTTGGGAAAAAAAATGTATTAGGCTTTTATAGAGTAGTTAAAACTGTAGTTTCATTTAAAGTGGTGCTAACACTTCCACCCTGTATAATGTAAATATAGATATAATAAAAATATAAGACAAAAAAGTCAAACCAATACATTTTTATAGATAAACTGCCATATATAACTGGAACTAAAACCTCTTAAGGAACTAAAATTACATCAATTTAAAAGTATAGATATGAAATGGCCTATTTGTCGATCTTCAGATCTGACATTTCACTAAAGTATATATCATTAAAGTTAAAATGGAGACAGATACGTTTAATGATAAGTTATTACATTGTATAAGGTATATAGTAACAAAATGGATGCATTAAAATTATTATAGTCTAGCGACCCGCTCGCGACTTCGCCCGCTTAAACTACATTATTATTAATTTACTAATCTGCATTACTTTCGTTCTCTAATTAAAACAAAATTTAATTAGCTTCACGCTGTATCCCGCACACAGCAGGGTAGGCAGAGGGAACCTAGTGTTAAGACACTCCGTTCCCCACTTTCTGCCGAATTCTGGAGGCATTGCGTGTTGAGTGGCAGAACTCAACGCCGCGCTTAACCTCGACACCAGAGCGAAGAAAATGGAAATATAAATTTAAGTAAATATTTCATCTACTCGAGTGGGGATCGAACCCACAACCAGTCGGTTTTGCAGTCACACCTCGTGCCGCTGCGCCACGACCGGCCTCTCTAATAATAATATCATTTTAAAAATAATATCTAAAGCTATATTATTTCAGCTATTTCCTTAAAACACTTACATATAGCAAAACAACATTCTTTAAAATGGCATAACTTTCTTATTTATGAACTGATTGAAACACAAGCTTACCAAAATATAATTAAAACGATTAAGCCGTTTCTGAGATTATCATCAACGAACGCACAGACAAATAGAAAAACAGACAAACAAAAAAAACATTTTTCGTTTCTAATACGTATTAAATGGAACAAATAACTTTTTTCTAATACATCTTCCATATACAGACACCGAAGCGATACGATTTTATTATAAGTATAGATAGATAGCTTATTTTTACTAACCTGGTCCTTGGTTTGGTTTCGTAATCATTAAAGGCTCTTTTCATACGATCAGAATAAGTTTTGTTGGAGGGACTCTTTAGATATTCCAGGCTTTGAGAGCTTTGCATCGTGGTCCTCCTCGGGCCAGTGCAGTAGCACTTGTTGCTGTCAGCACAGCTCTCCGAGTCGCAGGAACAGTAACTGTAGTCCCCATCGTATACTTCTCTGAAAAAAATATATTACTATTATTAAAGGGGCCAGTCGTGGCGTAAGGGCACAAAGTGTGATTGTAAAATCGACTGGTTGTGGGTTCGATCCCCACTCGAGAGAATAAAATATATATATTAATATATTAAATTTATATTTCCATTTCTTCGCTCTGGTGTCGAGGCAAAGCGCGGCGTTGAATTCTGCTACTCAACGCGCAATGCCTCCAGATTTCGGCAGAAATTAGGGGAACGGAGTGTCTTAACACTAGGTTCCCTCTGCCTACCCTGCTGTGTGCGGGATACAGCGTGAAGTTGAACATTAACGTCATTAATTAACTTGAGTTGAGTAAGTGAGGATTACAAGAATATACCTAAATACTTTTAAAATGACAATTTGACTTATACTTCTACGTGTACTGTGTTTTTTTTCTTTTTTTACTTTCGTTTAATATTAATCAAAGAAATATTTTGAATAATATTTTATTAATCCATTGCTAAAACATAACCCAGTTCAGGTCAGCCGTGACGCAGTAGCACAATACACAAGCATGTGAATGTGTGGTTGTGGGTTCGATTCCTACTCAAAGAAACGAAGTACTAATATTTTACAAAAATAATCATTTCTTGAATTCCAGACATTTCGTGTTCAGTGGCGCCGCATTTTGTCTTACTAAAGCGGGGAAATGAAAAATATTCATAACTTAAAAAACAAGCGTCTTGAAATCTAATGGAACCTAATAAGGTTCCTTTTGTCTAACCTTTTATACGCACTATAAAACGTAAAATTAAAAAAATAATGTTTTGTCAACATCGACGCTATCAATATAAATCTATAATATTTCTCTAAGCAATCACTTTCGTCTTTACATTATGTACACGACAGGTGAGTTCGGAGATTTAATGCTTTGAAGAGTACCAATAGATACACTTGGGATTCGAAAGTAGGTAGAACCACACATTTGGAAAGTTTTACAAAATGACTAATATATAAATAAATGTGTTAAATTGAAGTGGCAAGGCTTGGATTAATTTTTTTGGATTGTAATTAATATATGAAATTAATTAGATATTAGCATCATTTTTTTTACTGAGTGATTAGAGTGTTAAGTTTTCCCTCCTAACACGTTGGTTAATAATTAATCATTAATTGGGCAGAGAGGGATTGGGAATTTTAGTGTTAAGACACTCCGTTCCCCTAATTTCTTCCGAAATCTGGAGGCATCTTGTCTCGACACCAGAGCGAAGAAATGGAAATATAAATTTAAGTAAATATTTCATCTCCTCGAGTGGGAATCGAACCCACAACCAGTCGATTTTACAGTCACATTTTGTGCCCCTGCGCCACGACTGGCCTCAACACGTTGGTAACATTTATAAAATGAGCGAAAAATAAAACTGTGTTTTAAAACTACATTTTCTCTCCATATTCGGTATATAAGTGGCCTAAGAAAAAATCTAAATAGATAAAAAAAAAACAGAAATTATATATAAAAGATATTTTTCCAATAAACTAAAAAAGTTAATCGAATAAACAAAATATATTAACAATCATTATACGTTGTAAGACACCAACAAAAAGACTCATCAGCTTCGAAATCTGCAATTTTGCACACTTTAGTTTAATATTTCAGCATAAATTATATCTAATAATTGAGAATGACCATATATTAAATATGGTATTAGGCCATAGTTCATAGCGCGCAAATAATCTTTAATCCAGCAATTTCATTTTATTACCTATCTTGATAGTACTGTTGTGTTAATTTATAATTTTCTCAATAAATATACTTCTATTTATATAGTAACTAAGAAATAAGCTGAATGTTAATTTTAA
Organism: Heliconius erato x Heliconius himera; assembly: GCA_013421005.1. Lineage (NCBI taxonomy): Eukaryota > Metazoa > Arthropoda > Insecta > Lepidoptera > Nymphalidae > Heliconius > Heliconius erato x Heliconius himera. The sequence continues at coordinate 14,765 of JAATLQ010006864.1, read as the reverse complement.
TATTTTATATTTTTCTTTTGATATAATATTATAAACAGTTGGTGGATATCGAAAATATTACAATTTTAATTTTTTTTTTTCATTGTAAATCCTAGTATAACCAAGATTTTATTCAAAATTATATTTGGGGAGACTTTACCAAACTTTACTTTGTTTTTTATTTCGCGTGTGTCTCGTCCCTTATTAAAATCATTTGAGCATGTACGTATTATTGGGACCAACAGTAACGCAAAAAGAGGGCTCGATTCCCGCTCGAGAACATGACATATTATTTTTTTTTGTTTCGTGGCGAGGTAACGTGCGGCGTTAAGTTCTGTCAATTCAAGTCAAGTCAATTTTGAAAATGGGGAACGGACACTCCGCATTCCCATTCCCACTCAACACTGGTTTCCTTCTGCCTATTCTGCTGAATGCGGGATAGAGCGTGAAGCTGATTTATATATTTTTATCTTTCAATACAAATATCTACCGTATAAAGCAAACTCCATACAGGAATTCAGTAAATTGACCGTTTCTAATGACTGAACTCCACAAGCGCACAGTAACAACTTGCCAAGTCACCTCTGCCAATATATAAATAACTACTACTTTATAAAGCTGACACTGCACGATTCAAAGTTAAAGCGCGAGTCAAACGAATGTATACCTAGTTAAAAGCCATCATTTATCTTATGGGGAAAATTGAAATGTGGAAAGTGGGGAACGGAAATGTGTTAATGGGAACGGAGTGTCTTAATATGTTCCCAGGTTCCTTCTGTATGCCCTGTCTATATGTGCGTAAGAGTAAAGCCAAAAATATATCTTAGTGAGTATGAAAACTTTGTTTCTTTATTACCTATATACGTAATAAAAATAATTTTCTTTTCATGCTAAAAATCAGCTTCACGCTGTATCTCGTATATAACAGTAGTAGGCAGGGTAGACAGAGGGAGTGTTAAGACACTACGTGCCCCATTATCCACCGGATTATACGTTTCGAGTGGCGGAGCTAGACGGCGGGCTTTTGCCTTGGTGCCAGAGCGAAGAAATGAAAATATTAACAAATAATAATACATAACTTTGAATGGGGATCGAATCCACATCCGTCGCGTTTCAGTCACGTCGTTATTCCCCTAAACCACGACGCGACGGCGCAGGCTTCTACTTTATACAATTCAAATAAAAATAAGGAGTTTTATTTTAAAATTGTATAAATTTTGTTATGTTCCAGAGAATATTTTTTCTAGACTTTGCTAAGACTAATATTTTTATAAAGACGCTATAATTTTACATGTCATAAACTATATTAATATAAAAGAGATACAAATATATAAAAAACACAACACAATTCAACAGTTTAAAACAACAACACAGGACAATTGCACAGTATAAAAATTATTTAAACAAAACGTTGCTTTTTCTGTATATATATTAGAACTATGAACAAATGTTTAAAAAGAGTATCTAATTTCAGACATATGCATCGCTTAAAGTAAAAAAAATGTAATTCACAAAACGCTAATGAAACATTAATAAAATCACTATTTTAATCAGCTTCACGCTCTATCCCGCACACAGAAGGGTAGGCAGAGGGAACCTAGTGTTAAGACACTCCGTTCCCTACTTTAAGCCGAATTCTGAAGGCATAGCATGTTGAGTGGCAGAACTCCACGGCGCGCTTAACCTCGACACCAGAGCGAAGAAATGGAAATATAAATTTAAGTAAATATCGGGGATCGAACCCAGAACCAGTCGGTTTTACAGTCACACTTCCCTCAAAATCAATATTTCCTACATAATATAAAAAAATAAATTGATTTCATATTATTTTAAATATATAATAAACCATTTCTGTATATATATATATATATATATAGAAATATATATATTTAATTTAAACAAACGGTTAATAACTTACACACAAGAAGAAGGCATTAGAAGAAAACATTTTTAATATAATCAGCTTGTGTGTTTTATGCTCTGTTTAGTCTCACGTTTCATTTCTATCTGACGGAGATATACTAATGTGAACTTTATTAAATTCTCTAATAAGGTTTTATTTATTTGTTTTATCTAACAAATGGTAGTATAAGTAATTATTCAATTTAATCTAAAAAAAACATACTTTTATATGTGAAAAATGAATTGGAAAGGAATATATACGATGGAAAATTACAACACTCACAGCTTTATAACTGTTGTATCTGACTTCCGGCTATATATGTACATATGTAAATCAGGATTTTGATTTTTATATTAATATAAACACATAAACATTAATAACATACATATAAAATAAATTTAATTATTGTGTCATAATATTCCTTCTTTTTAAGGTGCCGTGCCTCAATACAAAACTGAACCCTATTAGATACACTTTCTTGTCGGTCTGTCGTCCAGTTAACTTTTATCTCGAAATAGCGTAGAGCTATCAAACTAAAGTTAATATCACCTATACGGACCTATGCAGAATTAAAGTATATAAATATCAAACTCCTATGTCAACACTATCAAAAGATACGAGCATTTAAGCATCGATTTTGCTACATTTTGCATGAAATTCGCCGTGTAGTCATAAACTATAGCGTACTTTCCTGGATTTTCAGTTATGAAATTTAGCACAAAGTAAGAACTCACGATACAAGTAAAGATAAAAATCCGAAAAGTGAATAAATAACTGTAGACATTTATTTTATAGAACAATCATAACAAACTTATAATTGTCGTTCATTGTATGGAAAATGTGTGCATGCGACCGCAAGCTTTAGCTTATCAATTTTTATGAATTGTACTCTCCGTTGACCTACGATCCTGAAATTGGTACGGAACCCTAGTTGGGTGAGCTCGACACAGCTAAGTGACATCAGTCAGGTAGGGTACAAGGGAGTGACAGTAAAAAAACCAATATTCAAAATTCAGCGAAAGTGGGGAACGGAAATATCTTAGTGGGAACGAAGTATCGTAACACTAAATTCCCAGGTTCCCCCGCCTTCCCTGCTATGTGCAGGGTACAGCGTGAAACTAAAAAAAAAGGAAATCAAAAGATGACTAACAACCACCGTCAAAGACTTAGATAATCTATTAATACATTAATCTTATAATTATAATATATTAATATTATAATCCATTAATACAATTATTCCAACTTTCATCTAAAACACGTCGCGTCGGGTGTTCGCGTGGGATTCGAACATAAACCGGTAGTTTAAGATAATAATAGCACTTACAAACTATATGCTAAATAATATCGCTAACCTTTACCACGTGAAAGTCTATTAGCGTTTTGCATATTATTTTGCATAAACATCGTATATCCGACTTACAAAGCTGTTGGAAAGCTACACTTAATACGCTGGCCTGAAATTTAATATTGTCAAAACAACAGGCCAAAACAGAAATTGATTTTATAATTTATTGTTACGTAGCTAGTATAATAGGTAAAATTACAATTGAGGCCAGTCATGGCGCAGCGGCACGAAGTGTGACTGTAAAATCGACTGGTTGTGGGTTCGATCCCCACTCGAGGAGATGAAATATTTACTTAAATTTATATTTCCATCTCTTCGCTCTGGTGTCGAGGTTAAGCGCGGCGTTGAGTTCTGCCACTCAACACGCAATTCCTCCAGAATTCGGCAGAAAGTGGGGAACGGAGTGTCTTAACACTAAGTTCCCTCTGCCTACCCTGCTGTGTGCGTGATACAGCGTGAAGTTTATGTATAATTACACGTAAAGAAATTTATGTTTTACATGTATTATATTATAATTATTTATATCTTTATAACTTTACTTAAAGAACTAACTTTATATTAAAGAAACAAGAAATGTAACAATTCATATTAATAGAAAAAAATGCTTTAACCGTAGCTTAGATAAGAAATATTGAAATTCGAAAACGATATAGCATTTATTAATGTTGGTCCTCTAAGGTGGTGGTAATTCTTTACATCAAAATAGATAAATCTTCAAAAAAAATTTAATTCTCTTTACGATGTATTTATGATAACAGATTAAAACATATTGAAAAAAACCATAATATAAATGAATACAGAATTGAGGCCAGTCGTGGCGCAGTGGCACTGTAAAACCGACTGGTTGTGGGTTCGATCCAAACTCGAGGAGATGAAATATTTACTTCAATTTATATTTCTATTTCTTCGCTCTGGTGTCGAGGTTAAGCGCGGCGTTGAGTTCTGCCACTCAACAAGCAACGCCTCCAGAATTCGTCAGAAAGTGGAGAACGGAGTGTCTTAACACTAAGTTCTCTCTGCCTACCCTGCTGTGTGCGGGATACAGCGTGAAGCTGATTTATAAATGAATACAAGAGTCAAATAAAATAAACTTACTTGGAACATTCAGTGCAGTTCTTTCCCAGCAACTTAGCCCTTGAACCTTTAGTTTCGGAGCAGTAACACTTCTTGCAATCAGGCTTTAAAGAGCAGTAGCATCGATCTATACAACTTTCGGACTCACATTCAGAACAAGATACATATCCACTGGAGCTATTTCTATTCTGACATCTCAGAGTTAAAAAATCTGAATCTTCTGATGAAGTTCTGTCTCCTCGTGACTTACCGCGTCTTTCTGATTTTTTACTATTATTCCTTTGCCTTGGCTGTCGTTTTGGAGCTGGAAACTCTGGTTCTTTCGGCCTGAACTGCCGTAAGTCGTAGCTAGATGTTGATACGGAACTCTCATTCTGTTCTTTTGCTTTTAAATTAGTCTTTAAAGATTGAATTTCGAAGTTCTGTTCCTTTTCTTTCTTCCGAAATTCCTTTCCAAAGGGCAATCTAAAAACCATGCGAAGTCCGCTCGCGCCTTTAAATATTTTCCGCCTTTTGCTTTGAAATGTGCTATTTCTACGTAAAATTTTCTTTTTTTGCTTCTTCATTATTGCTTTGCTGTGTTGAAAGATTTCATCTTTAGTAAGCGTGACGGCCAATTTTAGTAGGAATTCCTTATAAATTGGTTTCAAGTCATTAAAAGACATTCCTTCCGGATCAATTATCGCGTTTAAAATTTCGTCCATTGAATGCAGGTTTTCCTGAACTTTAAATTCATTAAATAATTCGTTGAAGCCTAGCGGTGAGCCACCACCTTTTTTCCCGTTATTTCTAAAAACATAAACACAAATATTAAAAGCACTACTACGCAAACAATTGTAAATTAATTAAAACATATTTTTTTAATTTCACGTTGTATCTCACTATCAGCGGGGCATGCAGAGGACCTAGTGTGAAGACACTCCGTACCTCCGTTTCCGCTGAATTTTTGAGGCATTGTATAGTGAGTGTCGGAACTCAACACCGCGCTTTGCCTTATTATCAGAACGAAGAAGTGAAAATATTAATAAATAATAATTCCTTTCTTCGAATTAAAATCGAATCAACGACTGTCGCATTTACATCAAATTCTTGCGACGACGACGAAAAAGTTTTGGTCATAAAAAAAATATAGCAAATAAGAAGACAATAACATATAATAATAGTGAAATGAATACTGAATCTGTATGTATGTATGTATTAATAGACTGGATTAGAGGAATGCCGGTTGCACTAGCGCAATTATTTACACGCGAGATGTCGAAACAGTCGGCTAAGCGTGCTCTATTCGATCTTGTTAACGTTATTTTTACTTTGGTCCGTCGAGTGTAACAATTGTGTTAATTGAGTTGAATATATTAACTGGCTTCAAGCTTTTGCTTAATATATTGCAATGGGGAAAGAAATTATATTAATTTATTTGAAATATATTATGTATATTATAACATAACATATATATATGTTAAATAAATAAAAACGAAATATACTAAAACGTACGTATACGTTCCCCACTTTCTGCCGAATTCTGGAGACATTGCGTGTTGAGTGGCAGAACTCAACGCCGTGCTTGTCCTCGACACCAGAGCGAAGAAATAATAATATAAATGTAAATAAATATTTAATTTCCTTGAGTGGAGATCGAACCCACAACCAGTCGATTTTACAGTCACACTTTGTGCCCATGCGCCACGACTGGCCTAAAAATTTAAAGAAAATTACATAATCAAAATATTTACCTTTGCCCAATAGATTTGTAGCGAGTTAACCCGCCAGCATTTAAAAAGCTTCCAGAGCGAGGTATAGCCACTTTTGTAAGAATATCACCAGATTCACTTAGTGATTTCCTACCGCTTTGACTTCTCCTTAAAGGTTCCTTGACTGACTCAGTCGTAGATACATTTGGCTTTGAGGGCACAGGAGGCGGTAACGTTGGAGGTCTCTGTATACCTTTTCTTCGTTCCAATTCTCTAAATAGCTCTATCTTCTCTGACACTTTACTCCGAACAGACGATTCGCTGCTACTTTTAATATTTTTTGAAACCTGAACTGGACTACACGAATTATTTAAAATATTCGAGTCATGAGATTCACTGCTTGTATCGTTTTGTTTTATTAAGTCTAATTTAGCTTTCACTTCTTCAACAGTAATGCGTTTGGGTTCATATGAAGCTATGTGAGAACTTTCTAGAACATTCGTTCTCTCCAATTTCGAATTTTCACTAAACGACTCGCTGGCAGAGAAGCCGTCTGCTCTATCGCTGTCGCTAAAAGACGATGTACTACGTTTTTTCCTTGGAGGTCGTATCGGGATATCATTAGCTGGTAAGCTACTGGTTACACTCATGCAACTGACTCCGTTTCTGTTTCTTAGTTTTTTATCGTTATGGCCCTGTCTACTCATATGTGACATAAGTGATTTGTATAACGTGGCCGCTATCACTATAGCGTCCTCAGTACTCTGACATACAAATCCATGACACTCGAGCTGCTTTGCCACCCCTATTTTCCTCATCACTACAGCGAAAAGGGGCGAATGGGAATTTTCGTTGTGGGAGAGGATGTATTTTTTTTCTGATGAATTTAATGTTTTGAACAATGCGTGCCGGTCTATGTTATCAGGATCAGTGATGAGAGGAACGAATGCGTAACTCGATTCAGTTTGGTCTTTGTCTGACGATTGTACCACGAATTTTACCGCAGACCATACTGCTATAGTTGGAAATGGATTTAATTTTTCTAAATCACCTTTCTCTCCCTTGTACTTAACTTTTAAACCACTTTTAGATATTTCCAGCCGGCCAGTGAAGGTGGCTTTATGGCGAAAATTGCTTTTGTAAGCAAAATATAAATCTCTTAGTGGATCTTGCAGCCCAGATAGACTAGTCACTTTACTCTGAAGGGGAGTTGAACCTAAATAGTGCACACTGAACAAGTGAACACCAATACTCTCCGTTTGTCTAGACTCTCCCGCCATGTCTGCGAACATTCTCTCTATACGATCTTGAACAGTGTTGTTTATCTTTTTGATTTTATTTTGGCAGTAATTGTTTTCATCTTCAAATATTGTTTTAGGATCATGTGTTATGCTGACCTGAAAGCATTAAATTACATTTAAAAATTAAATTATTTCGTATATATACTCGTATAAATCTAGTAAATTAAGTATGTATCTATGAACTTATAATCATCAAAAGACTCTGTCTCTATAACTGTTGATGATAACAATCATAGTTTTATTTTTTGTATTTTTTTTCTTTCAGATACCTTATATCATGGTGCATAGAAGTTCTCAATTAGACTGACTATAAATTTGATTGTTGTTTTGTATTAGAAAATTTCAAGTCAAGAGTATGTTTAATGGGATTTAGTTGAATTAATGCAAATAATCCAGATAGAACAAAAAAAAGCAGAATGCAAAGAGCTAAGCAATGCATCAGTTTATTTATTCCACATACACCATGCGGAAAATGTACGATGATAAAATAGATACTTTTATAAATAAAAAAATAAACAAATCAGCTTCACGCTGTATTCCACACACTGCAGGGTAGGCAGAGGGAACCTAGTGTTCTCCGTCCCCCACTTTCTGCCGAATCTAAAGACATTGTGTGTTCAGTACTTTTATAAATACTTATAGAATTAAATTGACCTTGCTATCTCTTCGTCCTGTATCCGAGGTGGGAGCATATTGTGGTAAGCTGGTAAGAGACCGCGTATCGTCGAATAGGGCATCAATTTTCTGCTTGTAAAGCGAAACGGAGGAGACGCTCGGCGCTCGCGGTCGGTGGTCATCGTGAGCGCCGAGGTGGAACCCGCCATGTGACGTACTCTCGTTGTCGCACGTTACCATCTAATATATAATAAAAATAAAAAATAAGATAATAGATTATGTAAAAATAACATTTATGAATAGATGTATAAACAAAGATATATTATGCGTAATAGAAATTTAGAAATATTATTAAATAAAAATAATTTTCTTTTGTTTCTTTTTTTATTTTACTTTTATATGAGAATTTAACAGATCTTATAAACAACATATACTTAAAAGCAAAATGTTTTAGAATATTATTTGTTAAGTATATATTATTATATTATAGAGTACATTGTATAGAGTCTATAGACCATAAAATTAGATGAAAATGATAAATGTTCTAACCTTTACAATATATTATAGTACCGCTTTATTATTAAAATTGAACCATTGAGCAGTGAGCGATAAGTTGTGGGTTTGATTCCCACTCGAGGAAAAATATGTTCTTCGCTCAAGAAACGAGGCAAAGCGCGACGTTTAGTTCCGCTACTCAATACGCAATGCCTCCAGAATTCGACGGAAAGCGAAGCACGGCAGTGTTTCAACACTAGGTTTCCATATTACCTCTGCCCACTATTGTATGAGCAGCATATACCGCAAAGCAAAAAAAAATTGTGGCCCTTGTAGTTGGTATAATGGGCATCGTCTGACAGTAAACCCAATGGTTGTAGGTTCGATCCCCCCCAACTCAACAATCAGTGCCTTGCATTCAAACGAAAAATGGAAAACGAAGTGTAATGATCACTACATACTACTCTTTGCCAAACATTTTTTTTTAAATAAAAAAAAATCTGCTTCACGCTGTATCCCGCACACAGCTGGGTAGGCAGAGGGAACTTAGTGTTAAAACACTCCATTCCCCACTTTCTGCTGAATTCTGGAGGCATTGCGTGTTGAATGGCAGAACTCAACGCCGCGCTTTGCCTCGACACCAGAGCAAAGAAATTAAAATATAAATTTAAGTAAATATTTCATCTCCTCGAGTGGCGATCGAACCCACAACCAATCGGTTTTACAGTCACACTTTGTGCCCCGCGCCACGGATGGCCTGACCATTATTTGCAACAACTTTTTATTATACCACTATATAAAAAAAAAAATACAATTTCCGAGCAATTTCTTTGTTCAGATTAACACGTAAACGTAATTTAATGTGCGGCGTGAAACATAATGCATCACATTACCCTTAGTCGGCTATAAAAGTGAAACTTATTTTAAACTCAATTACATAACGGATTTGAACTGAATAAAAATGCTTCTGTTTCATATTAACAATGTATACATATATATATATATGAAACCTGGCTAGTATCGCTGTTTTAAATCTTCTCATGGCCTAATGTTGTTGTAATTATATATATATATTTTTATATGTAGCTACGAATTATATAATATGTACATATTATGTAAAATTGAATAAATATTTAAAAAAATTACTTGGAACTTGGATGTGTAATCATTTTTTTTTCAGCTTCACCTAGAACCTAGTGTTAAGACACTCCGTTCCCCACTTTCCGCCAATTTCTGGGGGCATCGCGTGTTGAGTGGCAGAACTCACCGCCGCGTTTTCCCCTCGACATCAGAGCGAAGAAATGAAAATATAAATGTAAATAAATATTTCATCTTACATTATCAGTCGGTTTACAGGCATAATAATAATTAATTCCAAAAATATGAAATAGAAACTTCAAACATAATTTGTTATTCAATTTACAAAATTTGAGGCCAGTCGTAGCGCAGCGGCACGAAGTGCAAAGACTGCAAAACTCACCGGTTGCGGGTTCGATCCCCACTCGGGGAGATGAAATATTTACTTAAATTTATATTTCCATTTCTTCGCTCTAGTGTCGAGGCTAAGCGCGGCGTTGATTTCTGCCACTCAACACGCAATGCCTCCAGAATTCGGCAGAAAGTGGGGAACGGAGTGTCTCAACACCAGGTTCCCTCTGCCTACCCTGCTGTGTGCGGGATACAGCGTGAAGCTGATTTTAATTTACAAAATATCAAGCAAGAATGCCCGTCATCGTATCGTCGTGAGCTCACTGTCATTATTTTCCAACTCGTTTTAAAAATAGTAAAAATAGTATTCAAAATTATTGTCTTGTATGAGGCCAGTCGTGGCGCAGGGGCACAAAGTGTGACTGTAAAATCGACTGGTTGTGGGTTCGATCCCCACTCGAGGCAAAGAAGTATTTATTTACATTCATATTTTCATTTCTTCGCTCTGGTGTCGAGGCAAAGCGCGGCGTTTAGGTCCGCCACTCAACACGCAATGCCTCCAGAACTTGGCGGACAGTGGGGAACGGAGGGTTTTAACACTAGGTTCCCTCTGCCTACTCTACTGTGTGCGGGATACAGCGTGAAGCTGATTTAAAATTATTTTATATATATTAGCCATTACTTTTAATATAATAACTCATGATATTCAGATAAATGTTATACCTTAGTCTATCAATAAATAAGCAAAATATTTATTTTAAATTTGGAATCTGTAATTTTTATACGATTGTTCAATGTGTTTTTATATTTCCTTAATAAAGAAAATACCTACTCATATTTTTTTAAAAGTATTTTTAGTATTATCAGCTTGAATTATGTGTTGAAATAATATATATAATATTTATTATTCATTTTATGCAATATTAACAAAGAAAAATTTCAAAATATACTCCAGTGAACCATACAACAGTCTAAACGCTAAGTTATAATAATAAACAAGAATTCCTAGTCAATGATGCGTGTAAATTGATGCTCACGTTGAATGCAACACCGGGAGTGCATACCTCGTGGGTAATAAAAACAAGCGTTATATCAACTACCTATTCTCGTAATATAATCATATCTATAATATAATCCTACTTATAATAATGTTCAGGCCAGGCGTGGCGCAGTGGCAATAAGTGTGACTGTAAACACGACTGGTTGTGAGTTCGATTCCCACTCGAGGAAATGAAATATTTATTTATATTTATATTTTCATTTCTTCGTGCTGGTGTCGAGGCAAAGCGAGGCGTTGTGTTCTACCTCCCAAAACGCAATCCATACAGAATTCGAGGTAAATTGGGAACGGAGTGTCTTAACACGAGGCTCCCTCTGCCTACCCTACTGTGTGCGGGATACAGCGTGAAGCTGATTACGGATAATACAATTGTAACTGTTATCACTAGGTCTAGGCATTTGCTCCCGCTAATCTTTGAATTTGCTGAATCGATTTTAGTGCAATTTTAACTATTGTATTAAAAAACTTCTCCTAACATTTAATATTTATTTAATTTAATTTTACATGGGATATATATAAAAAAGCTATATTAATATAAAGTATTTGGTTAGACATACTATATATTTTTTGTTAAATTGGCCGAAACTTTAACTTCTGATGTATAGATATTGCCTTTAAAGAGATAATGTTAATAGAACACTAAAATAATTTAGATGAATAAATAAATAATTGAGTTTTTTTAAGCTTCACGCTGTATCCCGCACACAGCAGGATAAACAGAGGGAACCTAGGTTCCCTCTTAACACTCTTGTTAAGACACTCCGTTCCCCACTTTCTGCCGAATTCTGGAGGCAATGCGTGTTGTGTGGCAGAACTCAATGCCGCGCCTTACCTCGACACCAGAGAGAAGAAATGGAAATATGAATATAAATACATATTTCATCTCCTCGAGTGGGGATCGAACCCACAACCAGTCAGTTTTCCAATCACCCTTTGTGCCGCTGCGCCACGAATGGCCTCTGATTGATAATTGAGTTCGTGTTTGATAAAATATTCATAAAATATTTAAAATATAAGAAAACATAAATTGTATAATTATATAATTGTACTAAAATTACAAATTTTATTGAATTTATATATTATCTTTATGCAATAAAGTGTTTTTGATTGATTTGATTGATTGATTGTTTTTCTGTATCTGAAAGGATAAGAATGAATGTTAGTTACCTCGCCTACAGTTGATGGGCCTTTGGCCCAAATTTTATAAGCATATTGATGTCCTCTCGCACGCTATGCTCGGCAACTGAAACAAAGAATTGCTAAATTAAAAATTACATATTATATTTTACATATTTATTTAGAATCAATAAATGTAAAAAAGTATTTCGTACTAACTTCAGCTAAAATAAATATTAAACATATAACTCTACAATCCCAGGCCAGGCCAGGTTGTGGGTTCGATTCCCAGTCTAAGATATTAAATATTTCATTTTTTTCAGTTGACAAATGGGGTTTCGACACTAGGTCCCCTTTCCTACCCTGCTCTATGCTGGATACTAACCAACCACACATTTCAACTTGGTAGGAAATATACTAGTACTTATATACATTTACATACATACATTTAGAAATCTGTAGACATACAAAGAAACCTTGCCTTTGTACACGTATGTTCATAAATTAAAATATTATGAATCACATCAGTCAATGATCGACTATTGAAGTCATTGACCAATAAACACTTAAGAATCGGTAAACTGAGGCCAGTCGTGACGTAGTGGTATAAAATGTGAGTGCAAACGCGACTGGTTGTGGGTTCGATTCCCAATTGAGCCAAAAGAATAGGTGATCCATTTTCTCCATTTTTTCGACCCATTATCTTCGCTCTGGTGGTGAGGTAAAGCGCAGCATCGGGTTCCGCCACTCAACACCCAATGCCTCCAGAACTCGGCGAAAAGTGGGAAACTGAGTGTCTTAACACTAGGTTCCCTCTGCCTACCCTGCTGTGTCCGTGATACAGCGTGAAGCTGAATTATCCCAAATGGGGGTAGAATCCACAACCGCCGCCTTACAGTCACAACCTTGTGCCCCTGCGCAAAGACGACCTCAACTTTTTTTTATAAATTACATCAAAACATGTCTACATGTCTACAAGAGTTTTGTTTTTACAGTTTTGTATGTAAGAACAAGTTATTCACAATTCAAAAGTTAAAACACTGTTTACCTAAGTGAAGTGGCTAACGGAACTATCTGTCAGATTTTTTTTATCTAATAGAATTTTCTGTTGATCTAAGTCAAATTATCATGTTAATATTAATATGAAAATATATTTTAATATATAACAAATACTAATATTATAAATATAATATATGACGTATTGATATATAGAAGTCTTGAATAAATATTCGAATCCATGTCTCTTAGAAACCATCCAACAATTTTGGATTGTCTCAAAGACATGAGTTTCCTATCCTGCTTCATTAAATATATTTTTTAATATTTTTCGTTCCTGAGTGTGTGAACAACTCTTTTTAAACATATAAAAATACTTATTTAGAAAACGTATAAAAATCGGGCGAGTTTGAATCCCGTTCAAATTTTATACATTTTCTAAATATTATATTTCTTTCCTTAGTCTAGATTAACACATTAAAAATGTTAAGAATATATAAATTTACTCATAAAAAATTAATTTTAAATAACAACAATATTTATTTTCAGAATATGTTATACACAAAAATATACACAATATTTTTTTATTAAAAAAAAATGTTGTATCATTAACACGTAATAGAAGTCGATTATATATTTTATATATATCAGGCAAGGTAGATAGAAGGACCCTGGAAACTTAATGTGACATTCCGCTCCTAATTAGAATTCAGACGAATTCACTTCTGGAGGCATAATGTGTTGAGTAGCGGAAGTTAACGCCACGCTTTACCTCGTCACCAAAGTGAGGAAATGAATGGAAACTATTAAAAAATAATATTGAACCCACAACCGTGGCGCTTGCAGTCGCACACTCCTTAACCCTGTTATCATCATCTTTCCCTCCCTGTTATCATTATCTCATAGAAAAGAGATGCCCTCGTAACTTGTACTCCACAGTCTCCTCGTACCTTGCTAATAGAAAAGTTGTGGTTAATTATGCCGGAGAAACTTATGAGAAGAGAACAACAAAAGGGTGTGTTCAAGGTTCAATCGGTGGACCAACCTTTTGGAATGTTATCCTGGACTCTTTATTACAAAGGCTAGATAGCGACGGAGTATACTGCCAGGCTTTTGCTGATGATGTGGCATTAGTAT
>JAATLQ010006853.1:625-15373 GCA_013421005.1 Heliconius erato x Heliconius himera | reverse complement strand
GATTGATGGATTGACGGATTGACGGATTGATGGATTGATGGATTGATGGATTGATGGATTGATGGATCGATGGGTTGATGGATTGACGGATTGATGGATTGACGGATTGACGGATTGTCGGATTGATGGATTGATGGATTGATGGATTGATTGATTGATCGAACGCTAAGATCTCTGGGAGTCCGATTAACTTATTTTGGTTTTGTTTGAAAGCTATGTTTTTCAGAAGTGCTATATAATACTATGGTGTACGTATTAGTTAGCCTTAAATAATATTTTGTGACAAAAAAATTATAAAAATTGCAACGTTTTTATTTGATAAAGATGTTGAAACTTACGAGTGAATAGAATGCAATACCATTGATGGATTGATGGATGGATTGATGGGTTGATGGGTTGATGGATTGATGGATTGATTGATGGTTTGATTGATGGATTGACGGATTGACGGATTGACGGATTGATGGATTGATGGATTGATGGATTGATGGATTGATGGATTGATGGATTGATGGATTGATGGATTGATGGATTGATGGATTGATGGATTGATATATTGATGGGTTGATGGATTGATGGATTGACGGATTGACGGATTGACGGATTGACGGATTGACGGATTGACGGATTGACGGATTGATGGATTGATGGATTGATGGATTGATGGATTGATTGATTGATCGAACGCTACGATCTCTGGGAGTCCGATTAACTTATTTTGGTTTTGTTTGAAAGCTATGTTTTTCAGAAGTGCTATATAATACTATGGTGTACGTATTAGTTAGCCTTAAATAACGAAATAACAATATCAATTAACGCCATCGAATTGTTTTAAGCGCGTGCGCTACAAATGTAGTAAAATATATGTCAGTATATTGTATGGAGGGGAAATATTATTTTTTATTAGTTCTACAAAAATGTCCGCGATACGGTATATCTATCTCTTATAAAGAAGTCACAATAACTATATTTTGTGACAACAAACAACTATATCTTGTGACAAAAAATAATTGAAAATTGCAAGGTAAGATTTCAACGTTTTTTATTCGATAAAGATATTGAAACTAACCGAGTGAATAGAATGGAATACCATTGATGGATTGATGGATGGATTGATGGGTTGATGATGGATTGATGGATTGATGGAAAGCTATGTTTTTCAGAAGTGCTATACAGGGTGGAAGTGTCAGCACCACATTAAATGAAACCACAGTTTTAACTACTCTATAGAAGCCTAATATAATTCAGAAAAAAATAAATTCCCAAAAATGAAAAAGTTTTTTTTTCAAACAAAATAAATAATAAAATTGCCATTTTAAAACAAAATGCCATTTGTAAGGATGACGCACGCACACATAAACCTATCAAAGGAACACCGCCGCACACGCCTCATTTCGAAATCGAGTCGTATGTATTGGCGATAAAGTTCAAAGTTGTTTAACTTTTAGTAGTATGTTTGTAGTAGTAAGTGTTTTTGTTATTCCCCAATAACCTAATCGCCTAATCTATACGTAATCGCGTCACACGAAATACAGGTATGGATAAAAATCGTGAAATGAAAAAAAAATCCCACGTCCAAACTATTCAGGCATCTTGATTAATTTTTTTAGGTATAGGTTTGAAATATTTTGCCCTATATGCTGTTTCCGTAAATGGAGCGCTACCTCTTCTACCCTGTATAATATTATGGTGTACGTATTAGTTAGCCTTAAATAACGAAATAACAATAACAATGAACGCCATCGAATTGTTTTAAGCGCGTACGCTACAAATGTAGTAAAATATATGTCAGTATATTGTATGGAGGGGAAATATAATTTTTTATTAGTTCTAAAAAAAGTTCCGCGATAGATATTTTGTGACAAAAAAATATAAAAATTGCAACGTTTTTATTTGATAAAGTTATTGAAACTTACGAGCGAAATAAATTCCATCATCAAGGATTTTTTATGAAGAAATGCTTTATCTTTTATAGCAAGTAATTTGAACGTATACTTTTTGAAAAAATGTAAATTTTAAATAATTCAACGCTCCGTTTACGGCCACTTAGACAGGAGTCCAGCGAAGGCGCCCTTGCCACCGATTTCGTTCTCGCAAGCAGCCATGTAATACTTGCAGTTTCTCAAAATTATTGAATGTATAAATTATATTAATTATTTAATTTGTATTGATTATCTTATGGAAAATGCAGCATAATAAAATAATTATAAATGGTATGCTGGTATGCGAGCGAAGCCGCGAATGGGCCGCTAGTTTATACAGCTTCACCCTGTAGTGGCTTTGAGATCCACCACTCAACACGCGATGCCTCTAGAATTGCGCGGAACAGAGGAAAAACTATGTCTTAACACTAGATACTCTCTGCATACACTGCGGGTTATTAGATACAGTGTAAAGCTACAAAAAACTTTAAATTACGAAAATTAAAGGTTCTGTTTGTGATATCAACATAATTGTGCTTTAGACAAACAACACTTGAGACAAAGAACATTGGAGTAACAAATTTTATGCTGACAGAACATTCTGCGTTACCCACTGTAACTATGTATCCAAAGGATAGTAAGATAGATTAAGATTTTTCTAAAGGTAAGCCGGTCACAAAAATATTTTTTAAAATGAATTTCTAATATGAATAATCAATAAAATAATCATATTCTTTGCTCAACACTTACAAGCGTTTAGATTAAAGAATATTTCCATTCTCATAGATTAGTATATCAATAGTACTTTACTTTACTTATTTTTAAAAGTGTGTGGGCTTATCTACCACCTATAAACAACATTAGAAAAAAAAAACCAAACACACATAAGAAGAATGTGTTTGATTTCGATATACCAATAGAGGATATCTCAAATGCGCAGGGGTCTCAAATAATGTTTATACTTTGACAATTGCTTTCAGCCCACAGTAAATTATTTGATTACAAATACTATTTGGTTTAGGTCAGCTTTTTGCTAAAATAATTTTATATAACAAAGAAATATTTTAAGAGTTTTTCATTTCTTAAAATATTAAAAAAATATATTTAAGTAGCTCTTGGTAATCTCATTTATCTTAAACTACAAAGTGCGAAAGATAAAAATAGGTGAGGAACATAGGTTAACTTAAACCTATATATAAGCAATAAAGGGCCGTTCAAGTATTAAGTAAGCAGTTTTTTTGCAATTATTGGCAAGATCCTTTGGTCGGGAATCGCTTCAACCACTTCACTAGCGAGGCAGCTTATTTCTATACCTTACCATAAAATGAATAACCATTATACAGTAAATACTGTTCTAGTTTACAAATATTATTATTATTACTAACAGCTCCCGCTTGAATTATAGAAATATTTATTTAATATTATTTAATTTTATTTTTGGAAAAAATAGATGATAAATTATTTTAGTACTATGTAAGTAACTGTATAATTATAACAATAACTCAAAACAGCAAAGAGCTCACGGAAATAGTAGTACGCACACACACACACACCTAGCGTCTACGCAGTCTTACATATATATTTTTGTGATTGAACGAGAGCGACGGTAACGAAACTAAATCATAACGATATAATTTTAACGTTACCTAGCGATACCATAGATTTTACGATACCTGTGCTTAACGATAAAATTATCTAAATATAAAGATAAATATGGTAACGTTATTTATCAAGTAACGATACCTGGAGTAACGATACCAAAGTTTTAACGTTATTTCAAGCCCTGCCCCCAAGTGCCCTCTTCCTACTGCCCTCTACCCTACCATGTAATGCAGCGTACAACTGAAAAAAATATTATATTATTCTATGTCTCTCATACTTTACGTTTTAATCTATGAAATATTTCGATCAAACGCTTTGGTGTATGTTTTGTGTATATATGGGCAGAACGATATGTTAAAATTTATTTTACAAATTGCACTTAAAAGCTAAGGATAAATTAATAATAATGTTGTAATTGATGAAAAATTATCCTGAATCCATTATCTATATTATTATTATAAAGACATAATATTTATATGTGTGCATGTTTCTATTGGATAAACGTAAAAACTATCTTTGATAATACAACTACTATTTTACTTACTTACTTATCCCCAGCTTGGGGGGGGGGGGGGCTCATGCTTTTTTTAGTGACCTTACTCCAGATCTCTGATACTGTGTTTTCGAAGGTCAAGCGAGTCCCGCTACGTTCAAATTTTTATACGTTTTCTAAATAAATATTAAAATTGTACTTTCAGTAAGTACATGATGATAAAAAAAAACTTTAAGACATATCATAAATTCAAAATTACCTTGCCTATGAGCCGCGGTCTGCGGGCGCGGCTTGGACCCCAGCGGTCACACGACGTTGACAATTTTGCCAATTTTCATATATTCGATTCGATATATCACTGATATTTATGAGGTTATGTCCTTACTTATTATTAATTTACATTTTTATTTGGTAATAGATAAGTTAGATCTTTTAAATTTCTTGTTTACTTAATAGTTAAGTAATTTCTTTTGTTTAATTCCAGTATTATAAATGTTGAGACTAGTCGTGATGCAGGGTCACAAGTATGCGACTACGTACGTGACAGAAGCTGGGTCCGTTTCTCACCCGAGTGAATTTCCTACTCGAATGTGAAATATTTAATATTTTCATTCCCACGCTCTGTTAACAAGGCAAAGCGTGGCGTTGAGTTCCGCAACTCAACACGTGATATCTGTGAAAGTTGCGGAACTGAACGCCACGCTTCACCTTATTAACAGAGCGAACTGTGGAGTTATGCCTGATTCTTTCTTCCGCAAAAAGTAGGAATCGAAGACCTATAACTATTAAAAATAAGAAGTTCGAATTGAAAAAAAAACTATAACATCCGTAAAGTTAAAATTTATGTATTGATAGAAAAAATTACCCTACTTATAATTGTAATATATTTCATACAAAAAAAGTGCTTACATCTACAAACTTATATTTATCAACTTTTATAAGTTCAACTTATTGGTTGACTGGTTTTTTTATAGCTTCACGTGTTTCTTCAAAGCAGGCAAAGGCAACGAAGTACCTTTTTGGCCATTCAAAATCGAACTTTAATTTTATTTTATTATTATTATTAATCTGTGGGGACCGTTATGTCTTAACACTAGGATCCCTCTGCCTTCCCTGCTGTGTGCGGAATACAGCGAGAAGCTGATTTTTATGAATCTGTTTTTCTACATTACGTGGCATACGACCACGGCTATCGTTTAAACATACGTCTATATAATACGTGTAAGTAAGTTGTTTACTTAATAGTTTATACATAATATTTATAGCGGAGAATTTTCTTGTAATTTATAATAAAAAAATATAAATTTAGATGTTTTATGTACGGCTTACTGATTTTACTATTAAATGGCTTTCAGTTTCTATACTACAGGAATAAAAGGTAAAAAAGATTCAAAAAAATTCTAATGATAAAGGATATTCTGTTTTCGGGTTTCGCAAAACTAAATGATTTCTCTTTGTATAATACTTTTCTTCTTCAAAACATAAAATATTTAGCTAACCTTTTCACCATTTTCAAGACAAAAATTCTTATGTCAAGTGTCACAATAAATTCAAAGATACATGTCGAGATTTACAATCCTTGCTTTTAAAGATATTCTTTTATATACAAAGAAGAAAGAAAATATTTTTTAAATATTTTAGAAGATTTTTTTTATTTACATTTATATTTTCATTTTTATTTTATATTTACATTTATATTTAAAGCAAAAACATCTATATTATATTTATAATTGAGCATTTCCTCTAATTAAAATTAAGGTCTAAGTCATTTTTTTTAAACTCCACGCTGTCTCCTGCATATAGCAGGGTAGGCGAAGAAGAAGAATCTTAGTGTAAAGACACTCTGTTCCACACTTTCTGCCGAATCAAACGATTGCGTGTTGAATGGCGGTCCATCGGGTGGTAAACGAAGCCACAATCGTCGCGTTTACAGAAACAGGCTTGTGCGGCACCGCCGCGGCAATCTCCTCATTCTAAGTTAATTACACTAAATAACATTAAAAAACGTTATAATTTTTTACTATGTTTCTTTGAAATAATCTTTATTACAAAGAAACAATACATTGTAACGTCAGGTACATTTTTAAATTGAATTACATATACATTACAACATGTAATGTATTATATATACATTCAATTTTAAAAATATTTATTTAGGAAAAATATTTTCATAGCGGAAATAATACTCAATTTAATTACTCGAGCAGTAAAGAAAAACATCACAACATAATTAAGATAGATTTGTATTTACAAAATATTTTTTCATTAATTTCTTTTCTCTTAATACCAATAAAGGAAACCGATGAATATTTATTTAAAAATAAGAAAATAATAAAGAATAATTTCCTCGAAGATACAACAAATTAAGTAGAGGAATATGAACCATTATTCATTGGAAAAAGTATACTTTATTTATTTAGAAACCGTATAAAAGTTTTAACGTAGCAGAACCCGCGCCTCCTGGAAACCGACCAGGCGCTCTGACCACTAAACCATGCGTTCTCATCTCTCATCAAACGAAGCTATAAAAAAGTGTTTTTATTAATATTTCAAATATTTGAAGTGGGAACCTAGTGTTAAGACACTCCGTTCCAGACACCACCACCAAATTATTAACTATTAAAATGGATTACATAAACTAACACCCACTAACAAATAACTAGATAAGCTCATTTATAACAACTTTGTTTTCCATATAAATGAATAGTTTAATAGTGTTTAAATGTAATAATTGGCTTTAAACAGTTGAAGCATACTAAAAGTGCTTAACTCTGCAAGTTAATTAATCAACGCGACTACTGGAGGTACACATGCGTTAACAAATGAATTAATGACTATATACGACTACAGGTTGTCTCTGTGGATATTTTTTTTTCTTTATTTTAACTTCGCACTGTACCCCGCTCATAATACAGTAGTCAGAGGGAACCTTTAGTTACGACACTCTATTCATCATATTCGACAAGTTGTGAGTTCGGTTCCCGCTTGAGGAAATGAAATATTTAATGTTTTAATTTTTTCGCTGTGGTGTCGAGGCAAGCGAGGTGAGAGAGATCCGCCACTCAACACAGAATGCTTTCAGAATTCGGCGGCAAATGGGGAATGAAGTGTTTTAACTTTAGATGACCTCTACTTAAAAAAATCTAAACCAAGTAAATAAGTATCAGAAGTTCAGTACAGTTTTTCTGTTCTATTATAAATTTGAACTACTATCTTTCAAATACCATATGTATTTGAAAGATATATTTGGAGGCAGAGGCAACTACATTATTAAATATCTTTATTACAATATATTTTTATAATTTCTTACAATATTTTGTCATCCACGATCGCTCGCGTGTTCAGTCACGCAGTCCGTACGAATGTGGATTTCAAAGCGGCAGAGGGATGATTGATGTTCTTGGTAATAACACTGGTTTACAGAAAATTTCACTTTAATGTAGTGTGTCCTTTGTGCCTACTTTTGTCTTGGATGTAAAAAATAAGATCTTATTTATATGTGTAGATTGTTATATATTTACACGATACATATAAAATGCTCATGCTCAGCTTCACGCTGTATCCCGCACACAGCAGGGTAGGCAGAGGGAACCTAGTGTTAAGACACTCCGTTCCACACTCTGCCGAATTCTGAAGGCATTGCGTGTAGAGTAGCAGAATTCAACGCCGCGCGGCGCCTTGCCTCTGCACCAGAGCGAAGAAATGGAAATATAAATTTAAGTAAATATTTCATCTCCTCGAGTGGGGATCGAACACAAAACCAGTCGGTTTTAAAGTCATACTTTGTGCCCTTGCGCCACGACTGGCCATAGTAATATTGTTAGAAATGTACATAAAATAATATAATATAGTTGCGATACGATAGCATGTTAAATATTCATTCATCGTTACGTATCCATTTACAAAAAGTGTATATATTAGATACCAACCTATTACAAGTTGACAAATTTTAAAGCATTCTAAAATATTTTTTTAGGATTCCGTACTTTAAAAAAAAGCGTTGCCCATATAGGTTAAAGTTTTAGTCCGGTCGTCTGACAGTAACTTTTTTCGTGAAAGCTCGTGGAATCATCCATTTTAAATTATTGTCAAATATTCAGGTCTACGGGCCCGTGGAGTACAGAAAGTAATAAAAGTCTAAGTTAACGCAATGATAGAAAAATTAAACATTAAGTAAATATTTAAAAAATAGAGGATTCATCATCATTATTACTGCATATTTTATTGAAGCAGAGAAGCAAAAAGTGATCTTTACTCATAAAATTGGTACGGAACCCTCGGCAGGCAAGTCCGACTCGGAACTGACCGATTTTTATTATTATATTCACGCAGTTATATATGGTAAGCGATTGAGACCCAGGGGATAATTTCTTCCATTCTTCATATTTCGTCCATTTGGAGACATTGTATGATTTCAAATGGTCGTATACATGACAAATAACGTTTAACGCTCGTTTTTAATCATAATTTATCGCATTCATATAGTGTTACAGATTTTTTTTTTGTACTTTTTATTTTTGTTAAACCTACCGATTTGGTTTAGTTAGTCCAAGTAATCACTTTGGCTAACTATCCTGAACTTAATGCAAAGATAAAAAAAAATACTACTTACTTTAGTAAACCAAAGTAGAGTCCCAACGCAACTTTTAGTCTGGCTTCGTTTAATAATTTGATAAATATTTAAATATCATAACTTAAATATTTATTTAACTACATATAAATAAAAATTACAATTAAATCAAAATCAGCTATACCCTACCTAGAGTTAAGACACTCCGTTCCCTACTTACCGGTGAATTCTGGAGGAATTAGAATTGTTGAGTGGCGGAAACCAACGCCGCGCCTTGCCTCGACACCAGAGAAGAAATGAAAATAGAAATTTAAAGACAAAAAATAATTTCTTTGAGTGGGGATCAAACCCACAACCAGTCGCGTTTACAGTAACTTTGTACCTTAGTTACACTTAGTGCCCCTGCGCCACGACTAGCCTCAACTACAACTACATATAATTATATATAATTAATTATCCTGTTTGTCTGTCATATATTAAAATTGTGTGGAATAGTAGAGGAATTTAATATTTTCTACAATTGTATTCAACGTTTTGCATGTACATCTGCCAAAGAGGAAATGGGTATTCAAAGAGGCCACCACGTTTACTGACAGTCGATCAAAGCACAATTGGAAACAACAACGCGTCAACGATTCTTAGACAAGTTTCAGTCAATGGTGGCTCTTTTCACGTGGATGGATGGTACAGTGGATGAAACTTCCATTTCTCTACTCCGGAGTCAAGTTGATCAGGAATGGACAATAGCAGACAAAAAATTAAAACAACTATAGGGCAAACATTAATATTAAGATTGTTAAGTTACTTTGTTGATCAATTAACCCAAGTGATAATGTTGCTAAAATTTCATCATCATTTTAATTTCTTTTACATAAATTGAATCTTTTTCCTCTTACCATCCTTCACGCTGTATCCCGCATATAGTAAGGTAGACAGAAGAAACCTGAGAACTTAGTGTTTATAAAACACCCCGTTCCCATTAAGACTTCCATTCTCCATTTTCCAACGAAATCTGCGGGCATTACGTGTAGAAACTCAATACTGCGCCTTGCCTTGATACAAGAGCGAAATGAAATAAATAAATCAACTTCACGCTGTATCCCGCACACCGCAGGGTAGGCAGAGGGAACCTAGTGTTAAGACACTCCGTTCCCCACTTTCTGCTGAATTCTCGAGGCATTGCGTGTTGAGTGGCAGAACTCAACGTCGCGCTTTCCTCGACACCAGAGCGAAGAAATGGATATATACATATAAGTAAATATTTTATCTACAAGAGCGAAGAAATAAAAATATTAAATATTTCATGCGTGGGAATTGAACTCACATCTTGTCTCGTTTAAAGTCACTCGCTTGTGTTTCTGCGCCACGAGTAGCCTCAATTTTAATGAATACAATATGATTCAAATTAAACATAAAGTCAAAATCAAAGTCAAATTTCTGAAGTAGTCCAGATGATTAATATTCTATAGTGTCATGGGGATGATCAATGTTACTATAACGTTATCGTTACTATGATTTGGCACAGTAACTGATGCGTTCAGATATATTGTTCTATACACGTGTAGTACATGCTCATCCATGAGTTAAAGTCATTCTCAGCTTCACGCGTTTGTCTGCATCATTCTGCAGTGAACCTATTGTTAAGACACGTTCCTCATTTTCCGCCAAATATTCGAGGCATTGCAGTGTTGAGTGGGGGAACTCAACGCCGCGCTTTTTGTTTTGGACTACTAGAGTGAAGAAATAAAAAAATAATAAATAATGATCTGAATGGGAATCGAAGCCGTCGCGTTAGAATCACACGTTTGTGCCACACAACGGCCTTATTTCTTTATATTTTGTATTTATTCAGTGTAACTTATTTAATATAGAAAACTACAGTAAGTGTTAATATAAATAAAGATATACATGTTTATTCTATATATCGTTAGATATAATATTCCATGTAAATTAAATGTCCATGTAAATTATTATAAAATATCCATGTAAATTATCTTAACTATTTTGCAATATTTCTTCATATTATGATAGTAAACTGGTTAGTATATAGCAGTGGTTCCCAACCAGTGGTCCGCGGACCACCAGTGGTCCGCAGAAGCCTAAATGTGGTCCGCGAACGATTTTAACTTTATGACTGGGGATGGTGAGGGGGGGGGGGGGTTCTGTTTAATTATCACAGATAATTTTTATTATACCTACATGCATAGTGGTCCCTGCTACCAGTAATGATATAAAAGTGGTCCTTGATCAAGAAAAGGTTGGGAACCCCTGGTATATAGCAACAGATTTTTTTTGTGATTTCTACCTGAAATTTACCTTTATATTATTTCATATATTAGGTTTTTCCGTATGAAATTGGCGTCTGGTATGGGAGGAACAAAAAATTTATAATTTTTGAATTTAATATATTTATTCAATCAAAGTATGAACCATTGTTATCTCTGCCATCTCGTGGGTAGTACATTGATCAGTTTACTAGAAAATCCATTCAGACGGGTATCAATAAGAACTTTGAAGGCGGTTTGGACTGCCCTATCGGAGTTGATTTTTTCCCTTGCATCTGTTGGAGCAAGGTCCGGGGAGTACGGTGGATGTGGATGTCTTAAACATTCCAATTGAAGCTCTTCTAATTTGGTAGCCGTCTGTTATGCAGAGTGTGGCTTGCAATGGATCCGCTTCTATAACAGCCTTCAATTCTTCATTATCAACTTGGGTCTCCGACCTTTACGAGGCTGGTTCTGTAGATCAAAATTCTGTAACGAAAACGTTGGAACCAAAAACACACATCCATCATTAACCCTTCGAACCGTTTCCACAGTACCGGTGCCACAGCGGAACTCGTACTCGTAAATAACGCAATATTTCAAGTTTTCTATTTTGTAAGCTCAGTGACGCAAACAGGAAAAAAAACAAATGAATGGCAGTTAGCTAGAAACAAACGAAACACAAATACACGTGTTAATTAATAGCTGTATAAATTTGTATTTGAAATTTCTAATCAAAGAGGAGAAATTTGTGATTAAAGTCAATAAACGCCAATTTCATATGTAAGGACCTAATACATACGTTACATAGGTAGTATAGAGACTACGTAGATACTAGATATCATGTTAAAATCGTTGCTTTGACAAATCTAATACAGGTACAATCCTTTTGAGAGGAACAGTCTCAAGATCATTCCAGATGAAATGTAGCGTGATACTTGATCAATAATTCTATGTAAAATAGGGACATATTATATGTAGAGTATTCTAATAGAATAAATTATTGTTTTTTAATTTAACCAACTAACTGACTTGCGGCCAGTAGCGACACAGGGGCACAAGCGTATACAAGCGCGACAGGTTATGGGTTCGATTCTCACTCGAGGAAATCACCACTCAACACGCATTGCCCCAGAATTCGGTGGAAAGTTGGGAGCGAAGTGTCTTAACACTAAGCTTCCTCCTGCCTACCCTACTACATAGGGATTACGGCGTAATGCTGCGTATAAAGTACCTAGTAGTTAACGGAGTGTCCCTACATTGCGGAATATGCACCATATGCAGAAAAAAACTTGAAGCTGCAAATAAAAATTATAAACACCCCGTTCAAATAACGAAAAATTTAAAAAACGTGCCTTAAAAATATGAAATTTCCGTATATTATTTTTTTTTTGTCAATACTAATTATTTTGTTATCATTGTATATGTATATATGTATGTACCTACAATAGCATAGTAATGTTACCTACATTTTCTTAGCTTCACGCATATAATATATGGTGCACATAGTTGGGATGCAGAGAGAACCTAGTGTTAACGCACTCCGTGCCCATTAAGACATTTCTTGTGTAGGTAAATAATATAATTAATTTAAAAAAAAATTAAAACATTTAATTTATATTATATCATTTAATTTATAGCTTACGATAAATACAAATTAAAATAAATCAGCTTCACGCTGTATCCCGCACACAGCAGGGTAGGCAGAGGGAATCCAGTGTTAAGACACTCCCGTTCCCCACTTTCTGCTGAATTCTGGAGGCATTGCGTGTTTGCTCGACACCAGAGCGAAGAAATGGAAATAAAAAATTTAAGTAAATATCTCATCTCCTCGAGTGGGGATTGAACCCACAACCAGTCG
Organism: Heliconius erato x Heliconius himera; assembly: GCA_013421005.1. Lineage (NCBI taxonomy): Eukaryota > Metazoa > Arthropoda > Insecta > Lepidoptera > Nymphalidae > Heliconius > Heliconius erato x Heliconius himera. Next base: position 2,661 of record JAATLQ010006853.1, on the reverse strand, counting down.
GTTTTACAGTCGCACCTCGTGCCGCTGCGCCACGACCGGCCTCACGATAAATACAATCTTATAAATAATTGTATTTATCGTGAGGCCGGTCGTGGCGATAAATACAATTTTATAAATAATAGTTTAGTTCAATCTTTAGTTACGCGTTCTGTTCTCAAACAATAAAAAAATGACGAAATATACCGTAGGTAAACACGCAGATCTCCCCCGAACATGTGCCCACCTTGTCGTGGTGGAGGGAGCTCATTAGCGTCCGGCAAGCCAGTCGGGCGTGAAGCTAAGAGGCGCACTGGGAGATAGGTGCTAAGGAGCCTATAAAGGAGTGGTGTTGTCGTGAAATTTATTTCACAAATGGCTAGGCATAGTTATGCCCTCGCGTGAAAATCGTAATCCTAAGAATCGGTGTCGTTGATCATGTCTAGCGGCCGAGGAATGGGACCGAGAATCTTGGCTTAACCGCCTGGGTTGCGAGGAAGAAAACCTCTATAAAAAATTACCCCGAATCCTAAGTGGCGACGCAGCGCAAAGGGATGCTTAGCTGATGGGTAGTTCAGTCGTTACTGCTATCCCCGTTAGAGTACCAGCCGACACTCTAACGGGTCATATTTAGGCTTACCCGGGCACAGGGGGCACTACCCGGGTGGACATTTTATTTCCCCCATACTCGTGGGACTAAATATGGAAAACGAACTTATAAAAAAACAAATAAATGAGACAGGAGAAGAAGTCATAGAAATAGAAGTAACTGAAGGTGGGAATGAAGTGGCAAGTAGAACTGCAATGGACTCTGATACAAGTGTACGAACAGAGGATTCTAGATTTTCAATACCCATGGTGAAAAAATCTACCAAAGTGAAAAAGAGACGTACAGTCCTGACAGCGGCATCAAATGAAGACGATACGGACGGATCGCGTTCTGACTGTGGGAATAGAATTAAGGAGTTTTTGGTTGACAAATCAAAGAAATCTTCTCAAGAAGTTGAGAAAACTGTTGAACAGCAAGCTCGTATTGCCCGTGAAAAGAGGAAATTGCTAGGATTGGCTTCCAGCGGTAGGGATGGTTGTCTGGCAGCCACTCTCAATCAGCAAGTCATAGAAGATATTGACATTATCTTAAAGGTGGCAAATAAGTCGAAGAATTTAAAGACAACTTTTCAACGTGCTTTAAAGGACGCTGCAGAATCAATAATAACTGCAACTTCTATACTTCACACGAGGTCATCATCGGAGGAGGTGCAGAAACTGCAATATGAGAACTCTCGATTAAACTCGGAATTGAGTGATCTCCGAAAAGAAGTGGAAGATCTTAAAGCCAATATGACACGAGCAAAAGAAAACAGCTCGATATCGCAAATTGAAAATAGCTCCCAAATAATAGAGGAGCCGGCTATAAATAACAGATCCAATCCACAAAGTATAAATATAGAAGAGCTTACTCAGGCCATTATGTCGCAAGTAGCTACATTGTTAAATGCTCGATTGGGGGGCCTAGAAGAGAGGCTCAATATTGAAAAAAGACCTCCTTTAGTGGCTGATCAAATGAGGATATCTATGACCAAAGCGTCTGAAGGGGAATCAAATAATACTGCAATAGAGAAACAGAAAAGACAGGAGAGCAAGAAAGGAAAGAAAAGTAAGAAAGGTTCTATCGGTAAGAATCAGGATCTAGCCTCACAGGCTCCAAATGAGATTAAAGCTGCGACTGAAGAAGCTGGCTGGACAGTAGTAGCTCGAAAAAAGAAAAAGCCTAAAAAGTCCAAGCCAGATAAAACGCAAATTTCCTCCAAAGGACCCCAGGCGGTAAGGCTACGTCCACCTCGCACGACAGCAGTCGTTATTAATTTATCACCCGAGGCAGAAAAACAAGGGTTAACTTATGCGGCCATTTTGGCAGATGCTAAACAAAAAATTAGTCTTGATAGTTGTGGGATCTCGGGACTCCATTTTAAAAAATCGGTTACTGGGGCTAGGATACTCCAGGTGCCCGGCGTAACAAGCGGAGATAAGGCAGATTCTCTGGCACAAAAGTTAAAAGA
>JAATLQ010006842.1:0-10215 GCA_013421005.1 Heliconius erato x Heliconius himera | reverse complement strand
CTTCTGCGTCCAAAAACGAGCATTGGTTATCAAGTAATGGGTGAATCAAAATTATTAAAAACATAAGTCAATAAGCGAAATGATAACTAAGGACTATCAAAACTCAAATGCCAACGCCACATTTTTTTGTATTGTTACGTTTGTTATAATATGGCATAGAGATTTAATACTGCATAGGTACCATTTTACGTTTATTTTAATGTATTTCAGTGTAGTGGTAGTATTAGTATTATTATTATTATTATTGAATGCATACAGAGTTTGCGTATTAATAATAATTATTATTATTATATTATGACTGAAAATTGTGTTTGTGAAGGTGAAATTGTGAAAACAATTTTTTGCGTGTAATCTTTACCAAAACGCATTTCAAAGTTATATCCTTAAAAAGTCTAAAAATTGTTATAAATTGATAGCACTATCTGGCAATAACATCATTAATGGCAACTCATCGACCAGGTTGCTCATTCTTATTTGACAATCTATTTTCACGAGCGTCCATCAAAGCTCTTGCTTTTTCTTTAGGGGCGAGCTACGCTTGCCCCTCTCCGCCCCCCTTTTTTGGACTAGTCACCGCGAGGTGACCAGTCCAAAAAAAAAACAATCTACTTGATGAGATTTTATAGGTCTTGATCAACAAGTGATGTCAGTACGTATTATGTATTTTTCCAAAATAACAACTTTTTTAAGTGAGCAAGTGCTTGATATTCTTTGTCTCTCTGTAACTATATCATCGCTTCCACTCTGGTCTCACGTTTCACACACTGATTACAGTGAGCAATTTAGTGTAGTTATTTTTTCCTCTTTTGTCTTTTTGATTTTGCAACGTTGCACAACACAATCATTTCAAAATGTACTTTCAAGATAAAAGATATGATAAACTTTTTAGTTTAAGTGTGACTTATTTATAGTTTAAGTCTATCAAACTTCATCAAAATATCAAAATTTGTACTTTTGCTACAATTCAAAGAGATGTCAGCGGCGGTAGCAATGTTGTTATCCATGGTAGCATATTTAGAGTTCGTCGTGTTACTTGCACAGTAGCAGGTAAATGCGCAGGAGAGGGCAGTGGCGACGCGCTCACTGGCGCTAGATGTGTGGTAGAGGTAGCGGAACTTAACCCACAAGCTATTCTTGTATATATGGTCGTCTTCAGGTTTCAGTTAATAGCCAGAAGATGTATTTTTTTTAAATTGTAATCGTAATTTATTTATTAAAAGAACGCGGAATCAATACATTAAGTAATTAATTGAAAGACAATTAATTACTTAATGTATTGATTCCGCCAATTCAAATAATCTAGTAAATAACTTGAATTGAAATTGTTTAGATACTGCAAACATGCCAAAATAATTGGAGAAGATCGAATAAACGGTGTCCGTAAACTGTGTTACTACAAATACACATCTGATACAATCTACTCTGTATATCATGAGATTTCGTAGATCTTGATCAATAAGTGATTTTAGTAAGTATTTTGTATTTTAACAAAATAGCTATCTTTATTTGTAAGTGGTTGATATTTTTCATCTCTTTTAACTACGTTATCGCTTTCCACCACGTTTCACGCAATCATTACAGTGAGCAGCTTCGTTTTTTTCCTCTTCCGTGTCTTCATTTTCCAAGGTTGCACATCACAGTCAAGTAGGTTAAGCATAAACTATTTTACTTTAAATGTTTGTGAGTAACTGCCTTTTCTGCCTCCTCTGTCATCTTGATTTTGCAAAGTTGTGCATCACAGTCATTTAAAGATGTTAAAGATTAGTTGCGCATTAGTTGAGAAAGAGAGAAGATTTAGATAATATTTTTTAATTTCAGTGTGTAACTATTATATATTCACATTTCATGTACCGATTACAGTGAGCAAACGCGATTTTTTCCTCCTCCGTCTTTTTGATTTTACAAGCTTGTACATCACAATAATTTATGTTTTATCTTTTATCTCTCGGTTGTGGTTTAGCTTCTACATACACTGCATTGGTTTGAGGTAGGTGTGCTGTAAAAACCGGTATTTGTACTTTTGATGTTGCTGTAGTTCAAAGAGCTGCGGCGGTAAAAGCAGTAACAATTGTTATAATGCATGGTAGCATACTTGGAGGTCATGGTGTCACCTGCATCGTAGCAGGCAATGGCGGAGAAGAATGCAAGGGCGACACGCTCACTGCCGATTTGTCATATATGCAGAGAACGATATCCCACGCTATTCTTGTATATATGGGTCGTTTTCAAGTTTGAGTTAATAGTAAGTAGATAACAGTTCTTTTATTTCAATCGTAATTTGTAAATGTTTTGATACCGCAAACATACCAGGAATAATTGTAGAGGATAGATTAAACGCTGCCAGCAGTAGCGGACTCACCTCGTTAAAAGAGACTCGGGGCGGTGTAGTTCAATGAGACCCTCAGTGTAAAATTATTTTTATATTTCACATATACATATTTTAATAAACTTTTCAATAACATCAGTGAAATTAATTTCTTTTAAAAATTTTATTTTAAAAGAAAAGATAAATAGGTTAACGAATGGCTCTTAATTAATTGTAGATCGGAGGTAATAACTTAGTTTCAGTGTAGAAAAACTTCTCTAGCTTACTAAAATGCAAATGGTTAAGAAAGATTGAAGTATAAGTGATGTACAGAGTAAGTATTCGGTAAAGTTCCATTTTATTATAAATTGAAGGATTTCTTGAACTGTTCATTTAGATACAACGTCCGCAATCATATCGGTAGCACAGACTAGTTTGCGGTACCATCTTATTTCTCGTAAAACTTGATCCTTCACAAATGCATTATAAATTTCCATCAGATTATCCAGTGCTTCAGACAGAGCGTCAACTGAAGCTTTCATCATAAAGTTTGTTTCGACTAAAAATTTAAAATTTTAAAAAGTTTCCAAATAGAAAATATTGTTTATTGTTTGATAGCCATGTATTGATGCAACAATTTTCTGTATAAAATGATCTATGAAACAAACGTTGACCGTTGACCGTTTTATTTCATCTTGGATCGAAAATTTTGCAATATGAGGTAGTGCACCCGCCATATTTTTTTTCCTTCCTTCCTTCTCGTCTCTCGACGTCAATATTGGTGGCGTTGTATTTTTAGTGGCAAAAGATATACTTTGTCTAAAATTGTGGTTCGTCCGATTCCTAAACATTTATTCTTAAAATTTTAAGAGCTAATTAAATTGAGTCTGTATATAGTACCCGCCAAAATAAGAGCCCCGAAAAGCCCTAGAGAAAGCTAATTAGCTTTCTCTAGTATTTAGAGCCAAAAATATATAAAAGGATTTTATCACTAATAGTCAAAAATTGTGAAACAAGCTTGTTCCTGATCTTGTATCTAAATTTGGTTGTGAAGGGTAATGAAAATTTTCAAGAACACTTACAATTGTCTCTTTATTTTTTATGACTACTTTAACAGACTCAATGTGCGCTCCAACGAGTATCAAATAAACGTTTTGTTTCTGTTTTTCCTTTAAGCACTTGCCATCTTTGCTTAGATTCGTCAGACGTAGACACAAGACTTATTATCTACTTTTTTTATATCAACATTAATATTTTTTGACTTTTATCAAAAGCAAAATATATAACAAGACATTAGAACGAAAAAGCAGTAAAAAATATTTTAATTAAAATAATGTAAACTACCGGTACAGGCTGCACTTATTTGTTTCTGGGGCCTCCAAACCCACATTTCCTCTTAAGTAGGTACTAAGCGGTTTTTCAAAGGCTTAGTAGTGTTTCGGGACCAGAGACCCGGGGCGTACCAACCACTCCGCCGCCCGTTAGTCCGCTACTGGAAGCCATTACACCGTCCCACTTCAAATTTGATAGTCTACTCTTTGTACTTTTTTATCAATTTTTATAGATCTTGATCAACGAGTGATGCTATCACCTATTTTGTATTTTACCAAAATAGCATACTTTTGTTTCTAAGAAAGCGCTTGATATTCTTCGTCTCTCTATAACTACGAGTATGTCATCGTTTCCACTCCGCTCTCACATTTCACGCACTGAATACAGTGAGCAACTGCGTTTTTTTCTTCCTCGTCTTTTTGATTTTGCAAGGTTGCACATCACAATCATTTAAAAATTTTATTTTAAAGTTTTTTTTAATTTAACTATGAATATGTCAACACTTACACTCCGTTCTCACATTTCACGCACTGAATACAGTGAGCAACTGCGTTTTTTTCTTCCTCGTCTTTTTGATTTTGCAAGGTTGCACATCACAATCATTTAAAAAATTTATTTTAAAGTTTTTTTTAAATTTAACTATGAGTATGTCAACACTTACACTCCGTTCTCACATTTCACGCACTGAATACAGTGAGCAACTGCATTTTTTTCTTCCTCGTCCTTTTGATTTTGCAAGGTTGCACATCACAATCATTTAAAAAAAATATTTTAAAGATTGTTTTTTTTAATTTAACTACGTGTATTTTTAATGATTTGTTAATTATTTTGTGTGCAATAATTATTATTTAAAGTAAGCAATTCCATGATTTCCTTTCTCGTCTTTTTGATTTTGCAAGGTTGCTCATCATAATCATTTGAAGATGTTGTTTTAAGAGAACTTTTTTTGTTTAAACGAAATAAAAAAAGAATAGTCAACTGTGGTTGAGCTACTACATACACTGCAGTAGTTTGAAATTATTGTGATGGTGTTTAATTTTATAGATTAAGGGTTTTTTAACAAGAATGTTTAAGTATCTACCAGTCAAGGCTTTTTTGTCATTTTATAGGAGGTGGTATTGTGGCACCCGCAGGTATTATGGCCTCGTTCCGTATTTATAATTAAAAATCACGCTATCCCGCGAAACTTTTTTTTAAAACGGAACAATGAAATGACAATATTAAAATTATACAAAAAGCTCCGACAGAAGGTAGCAAATTCCTGTGTTTTACGAAACATTTTAAAATTGCACTCGTCAAAACTTTTTAAGGTGCTGCAATTATTTCAATAATTTTGTAAATATCTAGTCATAACTGCTGAAAGTTCTACGTTACGTTCAATTAACGTTGTACTACAGATTTTTTAAGGTAAATATGCATAATATTTACTGTTAAAACATTGAATATGCAATGAGGCTTGTTAATAGTAATAATTCTATGATGTTGGTAATTTGCCCCCCTCATATTGCTTGCATTATGGTCTCAGAGTCAAATAACATACATATTTGTATGTTAACGTACATATTTGTTTCGTTATTTGAATATTTTACTTGTTTTTCTTGAATATTTTACTTGTTTTTCTAGACAAAATTTGTTGTCTCCTGCTATTAAATTCGAAGCGGAAGGATATTTTAGAGAGGATGTCGCCAGCATCTTTAGTCGGTACCAAAGAGACGTGATAGAACTTGTCTGAATGTGATTAAAAATGATCGTCCTCAAGTGAGGTCTCATATACTTTCTGAATATCTTATATATTCTAATGAAAAACTTGTAGAAGAGTGGATTCAGCGTCAAACTTATGGCCACACACTGACTGTGCAGGCGAAATAATTCCGCGATTTTTGTCATTAAGTTTAAAATACTTAATTTGGCTAAAGACGTGTCATATAACCCTCACTTTATCTAAAATTGCTAAACTTGCCTTTATTCGGTATATAAAATATAGATATTTTTTTTTATTTTTGTCGCATTTTTTATCCCATATATAGATAAATATCAAAAATCAGTGATGTATTAATTATATTTGTATTCCTTTTACTTTTCATATTCAACCTCAAAAATGAAATGTGAAAGGGGCAGCAATTTTGGTTGAGGAATGCTACAAATCAAGCATTTTTTTTAAATAATCAAACACTACACATTACAGCAAAGTGAAGAGCGAAATGAAACGGAAAGGATTACGATATTAACACTTTCAGTGTTACACGAGCGGCTTTAAGTAATGCTGCTTCAAATGATTACAGTTCCTACTAGTGCCGTGCTATTGGAACTATGAGCTCAGTTTGCCCATATTTGAAAGTATTGAAATACAAAAAAAGAAGCACATGGACTGTGTTGCGCAAATGGCAAAGTAAAATTAGTTTTATTGGTTCCGCCATCAGAGGCATTGTACTCATTGGTTTCAGGAACTGAACGGAACGGAAACATACAAAAATATAACAACCGATTATCTGTTTTATTCGTTGACTTCTTTTGGGCAACAAATATAATTCGCGATAATTTCATGCCAATTTTTAAGGAAACAAGATTTACTCTATTTATTCCTCTTCAAATTATTATGTTTTATTTGAAGATACAAAACCAAATATATCATAAGCAGGTAAGCTATAGCTGTTGACAAGTGGCGTTTATAAGTTCCTGCAAAATTATTTCGTAGGAAATGCAATAAAAGAGAATGGATACGTTATGTAAATAACAGTTCAGTGAGGAGGTCTACTGTAAAATAATAACAACTTTGTTTCATCTACACAATCAATTGATTCTGTTATTTAAAACTTCACTTATATCTTATTCCATATATATCTTATTATACTATTCAAGTCATAAAATCTTAATGAACGCTGAAAACTTCTACAGCAGAACATATGACGTTTTAGTACACAAACTGTCGATGAAGTTGCCATTGTAATAGTTGGAGAAAATTTGGGAACGCCTTAATACAGTTTTACGTCACCGAAATAATCAATAATAATAGCGTGTGTATGAAACACACCATCGCTTCATCCAATTATATTTTGGGAAGGTGAAGACGGTTACCATTTCTCAATCATGACGACAAATCCCGATACTGGTAATTAGAAATATGCTTTTGTAATAGAGCTGTTTACATGTATCTGGTGACATGTGCATGTTAAATGACTATCGTAAAATATTATTTTATCAACAGATGCTGAAACTAATAAAAAGTTAGGAGAGCGTGCAGCAGCGCTGCAGGACTTAGTACTTCTCCTTTCCATCTGCGGGGCACTAGACAAGTATAACTTGGCCCTTTTCAAGGCAAGAGTGAATAGGCATTACCTAGGTAAGCATGCTCCACTCACACACATATGTTTGCTTATCTACAGTAAAAAAAAATAGTTCAAAAAACTATTCCTCTTATCGTCTAATGGTATGTGAAAATAAAAACAAATACTTCTTAAAATGTCGACGATCATTTCATCAATATGTTGTTGATATGTATGTCAAAATAGAAACAAAGCGATAGACATTAATTACATTAGAATAGAAAAGCACGTACGGGTTCATAAATAAGTAGATATCAATATAAATTATTTTGTTCGACAACATTACACTATAAAATATATTTTTTATTGAATTGGCTGATACTTTATTTTTTAATGTATAGATATGGTCTTTAAAATGATAATGTTATTAGAACACTAAAGCAATTCAGACCAGTAAATAAATAATTGTATAGTTCAAACGGGTAAAACGTGAAGTGTCCTAACTTAATTAAAATAAAAATTGAATCAGCTTCACGCAGGCAGGTAGGCAGAGAGAACCTAGTGTAAGACACTCCGTTCCCCACTTTCTGCCGAATTCTTATCTAGGTATTGCGTGTTGAGTGACATAACTCAACGCCGCGCTTAGCCTTGACGCCAAAGCGGAGAAATGGAAATATAGATTTATGTATATATTTTATTTCCTCGAGTGGGGATCGAACCCACAACCAGTCAGTTTTACAGTCACACTTCGTGCGGCTGCGCCACGACTGGCCTCAACCTAACTTAATTCAATTTATTAAAGTCTTTCCTATATTCATTCATATCGGGTAGTACATCTAAGCCTAATAATCTTCGACCTGTATCTGTACGTCTCTCGTTTAGTAAAATTTAAAAAATATATATTCTGAATAAATAATACATTTTAATTAAAACCACGAAACACGTGTTCAATAAAATATTTTTAACACTTTAAATTTAAATTTTTATAAAAATCGGTGCCGATTTTAAAAAAACTATACAAACCACCATTTCAACCACCGTTTCATGACTTTGTTAAAATTTTTCAAAATCTCTTCTTAGTGGAAGCCAAGTTTACGAAAATAAACATCTGTCCAAATTTCACGTTTCTACCATCAGCGGTTACGACTGTGCGTGCGTCTTACCTCAGTCAGTCAGCAGTGCACAAGTCCTTTTATATATATAGATAAGTACACGTTAATAACCTGGTAGTCCGCTCTATAGAAATTATAACTAGAATATTGTTTGTAATAAGGTATTCTTGTTTCACAAAAAAAGTGAATGCTAATATTTAATGGAGGGTGTAGTGAATCTACTGTAGATAAAATACCCCATAATGTATAAACAAATTACACACATTATTTGTTTGTTGGTGAATCGAACTACTTATCGAAGAGGATTACGTATCGAAGCAATTCTAAGCTGAAGATTCCGCTTTACAGTACCAAAGAGCAGATCAAGGCTTCCAATACGTACTAACTTTGTATACAAATGTCTAGATATCTAGGAGCCTAATCCTATGTGATACGCAAACTGCCTGAGTACCTATCTATGAATATAATATTAGTATATTATCTACTTTTTCAGTCATATTTTTTTCATCGGGCTACGTCGAAATTCTTACATGATTGTAACAATCATTATTCTTCAATTCTTACATGATTATAACTTATTGTTGTTATTTGCATCTCTGTATAAAGTCTTTTATAAATTTCTGATACCCGGAATATAAGGACCCGGAGATATAAGGTAGCTTGGATGGTTTCTAAGAGGCGGGTTCAAATCCAAATTTTTATGTTTTCTAAAATAGTGTTTTTTCTTTCCTAAGTTCGGAATAACATTTTAAATTTGTAAAAAAAAATTAGCATATTGTTGATCTGTTACACTTCAGTACAGTACACATAGGTACACTGTGGTAATACACTGTAGGTGCACTAATTTTAATAATAATATAGAACATGAAGAAAGAGAAAAACAAGATAAAAACATTAAGTAAGTACATTTTATATTGTTGTTTTTTTCACGCTTCTCCTTTTTTCTTAGCTTTGTAATTTTTTAATCTTAACAATTAATTATTTTTTTTAAATGAGGTCAATTTAAACATTTTTCAGAATATTTTTAAATTTAAATTAAGTTAGTGAAGCCAGTCGTGGCGCAGTGTGACTGTAAAATAGACTGATTGTGAGTTCGATCCCCACTCGAGGAGATGAAATATTTATTTACAGTTATATTTTCAATTCTTCGCTCTTGTGACGAGGTAAAACGTGGCATTGAGTTCCGCCACTCAACACGCAATGCCTTCAGAACTCGGCGGAAAGTGAGGGACCGGGGTCTCTTCACACTAGGTTTCCTCTGCCTACCCTGCTGTGTGCTTAAGACTAACTTGATTTAGAGCGTGAAGTTGTAAATTAAGTTAGTCTTCAAAAATGGCTCCGCCATCCAGTTTAAAGTTAAAAATCTATTGATATTAGCTAGCAAGCCAACTGTATCTATATATAACAGAACCAGGGCGAGTCTCCATTACTTATAGAAAAGGCAACGTCCCTCAAAATTGACTCATCAATATCCTAAGCCTAAGTCGTTAATATCAGGAATTTGGGATTCGGTAAGGATAAGTTTACACTGAAACTGATTTTTGAAAGATATATCTTTAAATATTTGTTTAACTGGCTATATATTATTATTAAACATTAAACTTTTTTATTTCATATTATTATTTTCAGCCAGAACACTTGCTTGAGACTGTTCAAATATTTATAAAAACTATACCGAATTATATATGTTAGTTGATTTTTTTATATGATTTTTATAAGGAAAATAACAAAATAAATTAATCCCTTTAAGGGTAACTTTAACAAAAGTTATTATGATTTCCCATTTGAATTAAATAATCTTCGTTTATCGAAGATTTTTATAAGAAACCGTTTTCCCAATCGAGAATAGAAATCCATTAGCCAATATTTCTAAGCATTTTTATAAAACAATTCAATACTGTAGCACCGCGGGGACGGGACCGCGACAATCTTTTTGTGATCGTGAGCGTCGCGACGTGACGCACCCCTTTGTACTGCCTCTCATTAATCATCCAGGTCTACATTGTCAACTGAACTGGTGATAAAGATTTGAATATACTAGCGACCCATACGTGGTTTCATATAACATACCTACATACATATTTAAGTCCGTCGCATCAGTAGCGAAGTAACATAAGCATGTAAATGTAAACGCGACGATTATGGGTTCGATTTCCACTCGTTCCTTCCTCGACGACAGCTGAAAGTGGAGAACAATAAGTCT
>JAATLQ010006828.1:10491-23296 GCA_013421005.1 Heliconius erato x Heliconius himera | reverse complement strand
CCATTGCTTAGCAACGGTCAGTTGTTATTAACATGGCAGAATAAATTTCATGTCAAATTAGTAAGTATTTTAATATATTTTGAATATATGTGTAATGTAATGTTATATAGCCTATAGCACTTCTGAAGAATCCAGCTTTCATACAAACCAAAAACAAAGTAATTCCGACCAGTAGATCCAGAGATCTTAGCGTTTAAACAAACAAACAAACTCTTCCGCTTTATTATATTAGTATAGATTATTATAATCATTTATATTTTAAAATATATTTTTTTATTAACAGTTTTCTACAATATTGTAAATATTACCTCAAAAATTAAGTAGAAAAGTTTTTTGGTTAACGCACTAACCTGATTATTATATGAATTATTCCAAAACATTTTCTTTTTTTTTGGAGTTTCGAAATATTTTCTATATTCAATGGTACTATTATCGAGGAAGACTGTTTCCTGAGGTTAGAGCTACTTCGGGCACTTAAAAAAATGTCGTGACTTCAAAAGTTATTTAGTTTTACTATATTATATAAGTCCCGCTTAGAGCTCAATTTTATTCCAAAAAAAGGGAAAACAACATAAATTTAACTAAAATATGTATTTACTAAATTTATTTAGATAATCTCGAAATCTGTGTAATGAAAGGTAAAAATTTGTTCGTAGGGCGTGTCGTCAGAAATTGCAGCTTAACAAATCATAGTGAGATGACGGGGGCCCAGATTGTATTAGACGCCGGGTGCAAGAGAAATAAATTCAGGTTTCACTTCCCGTACTATCGGTTGTTTTATTGTATTTTTTCTTCTTTGATATAGAGAAAATTTCATAGAATATACCAATTGAAACGCGAGAACATAATTATAATTTATATTTACTGTAAGCGTGACTGTTGCGGGTTCAATTCTCTCTCAGGAGAATGAGTTATTTGTTAACAAGATTAAAAGGCAAATGTAAATGTCAAAAAATTTCCTGAAAGTGAGAAGCGAAGTCTTAAACCTAGTTTCCCTCTGCCTGCCGTACTATATGCGGAATACAGCTTGCCTTCCAAATAGATTTAAATTTTTTTAAGATAATTTTTATTAGAGTAGTATCTGATTTAGTAAATTTATGTTTTCTTCAATCATACTACAATAGCCTTAATTAATGATAATAATTAACAGTACTTAAGAATTAAGTGCTTATTTTTAACATATCCAACAATTCTAATACAGTTGTTCCACATTCTTATTCTTATTATGCAATTCTAATGCAGTTACAATTGCGCCAGTCGTGGCGCAGAGTCACAGGATAGGGCTCTAAGGTCGTGGGTTCGATTCCCACTCGAAGCAATTGAAGATTTATTATTATTTTAATTTCAAAGGCAAAGATATATTTTCATTTCCGAGTGTTGAGTTCCGCAACTGAATACGCAAGGTCTCTAACAGAACAACTGGGGAACAGAGTGTCTTAACATTAGGTTCCCTCTGCCCACGCTGCTGTGTGCAGGATACAGCTTGACGTCAAAAAAAAACTCTAATCCAGTGGTAAGGGAACAAACCCTCGAATAAATTTACCGCAGGGCGCAGGGCTGTAGACTTTGCACTCGAGTGGACCGCGATATTAACAAGTAACCTATCATCACTATCTGTTAAATGAGCGCTTTTGCAATATACATCCTATCTCCTAAGAAATAAGAACCATAATGTTATGAGAAGATAAGCTTGATGTTTAGTATCGTTTCAGGCTTCTTTGTGAAATAATTTGAAATTATAAAAGTTTGTTAAGCGATAATGTCTTATATTTTGTGCAATTTTTGGGATTTTTTGATTAATACTTATTTAGAAAACGTATAAAAATTTTAAAATAGCAGGAATCAACACCAGAGCGAAGAAATGGAAATATAAATTTAAATAAATATTTCATCTCCTCGAGTGGGGATCGAACCCACAACCAGTCGGTTCTACAGTCACACTTTGTGCCCCTGCGCCACGACTGGCCTCGATTTATTCTTATAATATTCAAAACGTCCCACATACAAATGATCGAGCACAAAAACGTATTAAATCAATCTATCGCAGGTGCTATAGAAACATGGGGGTATTATACCAGGGCTGGATCAATGGAATATTAATTGGTTTTAAAGAGCTCCCGGATTATCCCAATAAATGGACAGGGTCCATGGCGGCTTTCTGTTTGTGCTTTAGAGTAAGTACTATTACTTCCACATTGTAAAATTTGAAGTTTAGATTAAAAGTTTGATATTTACCAAAGATTGTGATGACAAAATGTGTTATTTTTCTATAAAAAATAATAAAGCTCCACTCTATATTCCGTATGGAGCAAGGTACGTGGGCACTTTTCTCCAGATTTTCTAGATATTGCGTGTTTAGTGTAACAGGAACTTAACGCCGCGCTTTGCTTCTTAATTAAAGTGAAAATAAATAAATCCAATGGGAATAAAATCACAACCGTTGCCTTTTTTAACCCAAAAACAGATAATCATTCAACAAAAGGTGCAAAAACAAACACGTGAAACATAAAAAAAAACGCCAAAACTCCAACCCATAAAAACAATACACGCAAAAAGCGTTCACAAAAATGAAATTTTCAATTACACACTCGGAAAGAGCAAAAAGCTGGTGAAATTAATCAATTATAATCGACCTCATTCAAGTATCATCGAGATATAAATCGCTTTGGTCGGCGGTCACGGCCGGGTTGCCCGGAAAAATGCCTCTGCGTGCACAAACGATCGCTAATGAAAACATTTTTTTTTATTTCACGCATTTTTTCATGTTTGTTTTTTGGGGACATTACTTGGCTTTTAAGTTTTGGTGTTTTTTTTGTGGATGGTATTAAATTATTATTACTTCTTTAATTAATATAGCAAAGTATATCATAAGATGATTTTATGTTATAAAATATTGATATTTATTTATTTTTTTTTTTGCTTTACTAAAATTAAACGGAGGATTAAGTTTTGCTTAACACGTAATATCCCCGAATTGGGCAACATTAGACGACGTTGCGATTAAACACAAGATAGGCGTAGGCTTTTTGCTTTGCTAAACAAAACTAAAAATTCATATTTCATTTTTACTTTTATTTTTAAATTCACATTAAGGAAAAATATTATTTATATTAAATGTACCCTTTGAGGTAAATATCAAAATCAAAATCTAAAAATATATTTAAAAAAATCTGAATAATTGAATAAACAAAGTGCGATCTTAAGTTCCTCCACTCAACTCTCAAAAATTTGGCGATGTGTAAGAAACGGAGCGTCTTAGCACTAGCCTGCGGGATACAGCGTGAAACTAAAAAGAAATAAAAATACCACATTAACCCGTATATCCCCACTGACTTACCACAGGGTACGCACAGCACAGTTACCCTTACAAAATAATCGCGGGCACCTGTCGCCGACGCCGCGTCACTCGATCCTTCACTGTCCGTCGCTACACGAACAGTCAGTACAGCCATCGATGTTTTTATTTATCACGACGTAGGTACGTCGCGTCGTAAACAACATGGAACGGGTTTGAATTTCATTTATTTTTTGTGTGAAATATGTTTTCTTTTTTTTTTCGGAATGTGAAATGTGAATATGAATTTTAAATGTTATGTTTGTTTTTATTTGATTATATTGTAGCGTAGCGTGCGTATACGGAATAGTTGTGGGTTTGATGCTCATTGGTGGAGATAGTTGCATTTCAAATTATTTCATTTTAATGTCTCAACATTAGTATGTAACAATTATAAATAGGCAAAGAGTACAGTTGATTTTGTTTATAGGAGTGCCAGAGTGAGACGCAATTTAAACAATATACATAAAGTATACGCTGTGGGGTAAGTCTGATGGAAGATGGTATTTGAAGGTTGAGATCTAAATGGTGAAATATTTATATTGGAAATAGACGGAGAATTAAAAATAGAGCTTCATAAATATCAATATCTCAAAAATTTTAACTAATCTACAAAGGATTTGACATCTATGACAATAAATATGAACGATTTATAATTTTTTTGTGACATTTAAATTCTTCTTCTTCTTTGTACTTACCCACATATTTACGTCACACCTCTTCATTTGCGCCATATTACCTCCAAAGGCCCCAATTAAAAAAAAGTTATTTTTGCACCGCGGTCGATCAAACGCGAAGTACAAATTAATTGGTACTACGTGGCGTCGCAGACACGTTTCCAATCTACTCTTAATCCATACTTTGGCCATATCTATATGCAGCCTATACATTTTATATGATTATATAAACAAAGGGCGTCGTAGCGTATCGGCATAACGTTTGTCTGTGAACGCGACTGTTGTAAGTTTTGGTAACAAAACAAAGCGTGGCGTTGAGTTCCGCCACTTGACACCCTAAAGCTCCCTCTGCCTCTTAGATATGTGGAATGTAGCATAATACTACAAGGAAAAAAAAACCTATACAAAATTTAACTAGGAATTAACGAAATAATGCTTTATATGAACCTCTATATACTGTATTAATATATTAAAAAGAAGTTAACTTGAATTTAAATTTACCAAAGTGGTTTTTTCACCCTTCAAACAGAAACAATAATATTATGTTCTTTGGAGTGACAATAAAAAAACAAAAGTATCCTAAATAAACAAGCAGCAGGGCTTTGACAGTGGACCTACGTCTTCTTAAGAGATACTTTAAAATAGAAAAATACTTTCAAATACATCAAGAAAAGATTTAAAAAATAGTTACTGTAAGACTTTTTTCAACGAAACAAAGAAAAGTAAAAAAAAATATAACCGAGCTGTTAACTTATATAGGCTATGTTCAAAATTATTTATAAGTACAGGTAAAATTTGTAGATATTTTTACCCTTTTCAGGAAGGATATATCGAGTCTTTGTTTTGCCACAATGTATATTAATGAAAAATAATATAGAATGCCGTCGGGGCACAGTAGCACAATGTCTTAGTGTAGGCAAGACGGTTGTGGGATCGATTCCTAAATAATTACAATAATTTTCGTAAACAGAGATCGAACTCACAACTAACGCTTGTACTACGATGGTATTTATTAATTTTATCTCTATCTTTATCTCTTTATCTTATCTTTCAATTAACTATTTAAAATATAAAGGCGTAGACAAAGCATTACAAATAACAATAAAAATTTAAGAATCTCTTACTGTTTTTTTTTAATAAAAAGAATGCTTACAATATTTTATTTGTTAACAAATGAATGGGCGTCTTGTAAAGCACCTGAGCCCAAATTAAGTGTACACGCACTATAAAGAAACATATCGAATCTGTCAGTGAATACTTCCCCTATCAGGCGTGAGACAGAAATTTTTATTTTACTGCCGATACTTTTACTTTTATGTGTTATTTTGATGTGTAAACTATATTGCTGAAAAGTTTTATCTAAATCTGTTCACTATTTTTTGCGTGAAACTGAAACAAACCTCCGAACGGATCCATCCTCGAAAACTTTCATATTTCTAATAATAATAATATTTTCTTCAGCTTCAAGCTGTATCCCGCATATAGTAGGGTAGGCAGAGAGAACCTAGTGCTAAGACACTCCGCTCCCCATTTTTCGCTAAATTTTTGAGGCATTATGTGTTATGTTGTGTGTGTATTATGTGATATCTCAGAGCTCTACGTTGCGCTTTGCCTTGTAACCAGAGTGCCGAAATGAAAATATTAATAATTAATATTTTACTCCCCCGAGTGGGCATCGAACCAACAACCGTCGCGTTTACAGTCACACGCTTACATAATATATAAATATTACTATTTACTAC
The DNA here is from genome assembly GCA_013421005.1 of Heliconius erato x Heliconius himera. Classification (NCBI taxonomy): domain Eukaryota; kingdom Metazoa; phylum Arthropoda; class Insecta; order Lepidoptera; family Nymphalidae; genus Heliconius; species Heliconius erato x Heliconius himera. The sequence continues at coordinate 17,543 of JAATLQ010006828.1, read as the reverse complement.
AACAACAATAAATTAAACTAAACAGTGCCTACAATTCACCAAACGCTAAGGAGCAGTGTAAACAAGTGACGACGTGTGAGTGATTCAACCGCCTTGTAAAGCACCTGAGGCTCAATTAAATATCTCAATTGAGGGGTTACGGAATGTACTGGATTGTATACATATGTTTATATTTATAAGGGGTTCTTTTTGGATGAAATATTCACCGTATTTTTTTTTTACCTATAATATTCCATGTTTACCCTAAAATTACAGAATAAACGTTTTAAGTAATATGGCTTATAGTGGCAGAATATCAGAATATACATAAGCTAACATTTATATGAACATTACGGAAAATATGATTGTGGTACTTACGGCACAGTATATAAAAAGGTATGTCAACTCGGAAATCCACAAGAGACGCGGGTTTGTGTTCCGCTACACTACAATTTTTATACGCCTCTAAATATCTTTCTTTGTATGTAAATGACACTTTAAAAGAGTTAATACTCTTTTAAAGTGTCATACATTTATTTTATGTTTCTATTATGAAAGTACCTACTTAATTGTATCAAAAAGTAAAGTAAATGCCTCAAAAGGCATTTTGGAAAAAATACAAGAATTTTGGTACAGCAAAAAAAAACAGTAATATTACACAAACTACGATCAACGTCTTCATTTGGATCCTTACAAAGCAGGGAATGATTCTTAAGCAGTCATTCTCCGTGCGGGACTCAAGACAAGACAGTTCTTTTCCCTTTTTTTGCCATTTGAAACCCGAACATAATGAGCTCGGTTGTAAAAAGAAACACGAAACTACACAATTTTTCTATTATACTTACATTTTTAGAAAAGAAATTATCTTCACACTGTACGGACGAATCTTCTCACCGAGGTTTTTAAATTTTCTTTGCGATTTTTACTAATAGAAAGAGAGAGAGAGATTCAACAGTAAGATTGTTAGTTTTATTAGTTTAATTAATATACATATATTTATATTTAGATTTATTCCAAACGGATGAAACTAAAATATAATTAATATTATAAAAATATTTTCTTCATAAATCTTTATAATTTTCAAAATGAGATAAGAAAAATATGAACATCTGTATAACTATTTCCTATTTCTAAAATCCCTTAACCAAACACACAACATGCCATTACCACATATCTCCTAAACAAAGAGAATCCTCTAAAACCACTCGAAAAACAATTATGTAAAGAATATTCCACACACGCCGCCATCTTGTGCATCATTACACATATTTACGAACAGAGATTAATTTGAAACTGAAGAGGTCTCGAATTGAAACTAACATCGATGTAGCGGGTTCAAAACCAAAACAGACATCAAAGCGACAATGCGGGAGGGTGAATTTTGTCTAGGTGATTGTCTGTTAGAGATGTAGGAGTTGCTAGATGAGTTGATATTTAACAACTGCTTGGATTTAAATTAAATTTTTCAAGGGATTAAAAAATATTGCTTTTAAATTAATCTTTTTAATCTATTAACATTACTTTAGACATAATTGGATAATTTTAATGCTTTTTTAAATATTTTATTAGAATTTCTTCCTATAAGTTTTATTTTCATTTAAATCGTATTTTAAAGTGAAAATACGCAGTATTAGTTTGCGGCACTAATAAGACATTGTCTTGACATCCAATGAAAATTGAAATGTAGACATATAAATGAATACAGACCCGTATAGTAGTTTTATACGGGTTCTATACATTAATGTCAGGTCCTTCGCCCAACACACAATATTTCAACGAATAGTAAAAACAGAATGATTCAACTATTTAATTGAGGCCGTCGTTATCGAGGGGCACAACGCAGCGGTGAGTTCCGCCATATATTATGCAATATCTCGAAAATTCTGTGGAATGTGTGGAACAGAGTCATAACACTAGATTCCATTTTAATGTCGGAAAAAAATTCAAAAAATAAAAAATATTTAGTCCCATCTAGCAAAACTACCGCGGCAGCTATAATAAGTGCGGTGGATACAGCGTACGTCATTACGCCACGAAACGCAACACGTCGAGCCGACGAATACTTTGTATCAGCGATATCGGTTTTTCATAACACCTTCCGAATATGGCTTCCGATTTGCCTTTGTGTGTTTTTAGCATTTTTAAAGTGCTAGAAAAGAAAATATTCTTTTAGAAAATGTATAAAGATTTGATAGTAGCGGGTTTGAACCCGCACCTCTTGGAAACCGCCCAAGCGCTCTGACCACTAAGCCATAGTTCTTCAGTTATCACAACATCTCAGTTATAACTACTTATTTAGTTATGTTATTATCGCTTTTGTAGGGAGAATATTATAAATTTCCGCTACTCAAGAATAAACAAAGATAATTGTTTTTAATTATCATTTGGCAAGAGGGAATACTACATTTTATTATTATTTTATTTAGTAGCGTTTGTCACTCCGTTCTCTCTGAGTACCTCGCTAGGGATACAGCGTGAAGCTAAGTTAAGTTAAGTAATCATATCCAGTCGTGGCGCAAGGGCACAAAATGTGTCTGTAAAATCGACTGGTTGTAGGTTCGAACCCCACACGAGGAAATGAAATATTTATTTCATTTTATATTTTCATCTCTTCGATCTGTGTCGAGACAAACCGCGATGTTGACTTACGCCAATAAGCACGCAATGCCTTCAGAATTCGGCGGAAAGTGAGGAACGGACTTTTTCTTAACACTAGGATACAGCGTGAAGCATATTCAATTTTAATTTTATATAGTAACTAGCGACCCGCTCGCGGCTTCGCCCGCTTATACCACAGAATGATTTACTTAACACACTGAATTACGTTCGTGTTTTGATATACCTATTATTTACCGATATACCGATTTTTTATGAGAAAGTTATTAAAACTATAGGTCGCATTTTTGTACCTCCCATAAGAATCTTTAATTGAATGTCTGAAATAAAAACATAACTTATTGATACAATAAAATCCTATCTCATCGGCGTCTGTACATAGAAAATATTACAATTAACAATGTAATAAAACTTGGTCAGTTGGTCTGTTTGTCTGTGCGTTTCTTCACGATCTCAGAAACTGCTTAACCGATTTAAATACTTTTTTTGTTTGTATTTTGGCAAATTGTCCTTAAATATTGAGTATTCATTTTATTCAGCTTCACGCTGTATCCCGCACACAGCTGGTTAGGCAGAGGGAACCCAGTATTAAGACACTCCGTTCCCCACTTTCTGCCAAATTCTGGAGGCATTGCGTGTTGAGTGGCAGAACGCCGTGCTTAACCTCGACACCAGAGCGAAGAAATGGAAATATAAATTTAAGTAAATACTTAATCTCCTCGAGTAGGGATCGAACCCACAACCAGCCGGTTTTACAGTCACGCTTCGTGCCGCTGCGCCACGATTGGCCTCAACTGGACTGGACTTTATTTTAATCGGCTCACACAAAGTTAAAACCAGATACACGCTTTATCCCGCCTTTAGCAGGGCAACTTAATGTTAAGATATTGCGTGTAATGTGTGACTGATGTGCGAACTGAAAATATTATTAAACGAAATGAAAATATTATTAAATAATACTTCAATCCTCCAAGTGGGGATCGGACCCACACCAGTCGCGTTACAGTCACAATTTTGTGCCCCTGTGCCGCGACGGCCTTTAACAAAGAGGAGAAGAGAAGCGTCAGCGCTGCATTTGCGGTAACAGTATATAGGGTAAAATATTTTAAACCGGTATGGATTTAAAATATTTTACCCTCTAAAGAAATTAAGCAAGATACATCAACAGTGAAGATGTAGACTATATTTCTTGTAACGCGGTTACGCATGGATACCAATAACGTAAACACATACTACCATAAAAATACTACTAAAATCTTTAGAAATTTGAACTTTGCCGCCAATATCTACGACTCGATTTCGGAATGAGGCGTATGCGGCGGTTTCCCTTTGATAGGTTTATGTGTGCGTGTGTCGTTCACGACAAATTATAGTTTATTTTACAACGATAATTTTATTATTTATTTTGTTTGAAAAAATAACTTTTTTATTTTTGGGTTTTTTTATAGAGTAGTTAAAACTGTGGTTTCATTTAAAATGTTACTGACAAAAAACTCTGTATAACTGAGCATATTTAATATTTATAGTATTTTTTTGGTTAATAGATACCAATAGTTATTACAACACTTGCGAAGAAAGCATATTTTAGGCAATTTTTAATTCTTATACCTTTTGAAAAACTACCAATATTCTTATAGTTAATAAATTATTTTTTCAAATTCAAAAATAGTCTATGTTTTTCATTATAATGGCAGAAAAATATTTAAAATGTTTAAAATTACACTATAATAGGTACCAAATAGTATTGACATTGTAGTGTTGATAGTAGGGGAAAAAGGGGCAATGAGAGTCAGAGGGTAATGGTAGTCAGCGTTCTAGTTCCTAGACGAAAGTAGTTAAACAAACGAATATCGTTCATAAAGACTCGTTAAGTGACAACTCCCAGACCCCCGTTTGCCCGTTCCGTACGCGTTCATCGTTTGTACGGAAAGGACGTTGCGCAGTTTTGCGCTCATTTGATGTAATTTTACGTGTGCACAAAATAAGTGGTAAGTACACCAATACACAAATTTTAAATACTTAGAGTAGATTATTGTGTGTCTTTAAGCTTATATTATAGATTTAAAAAACATTTCTAGTATTTTAATAACAAGTTAAAGTTTAATTTTAAATTTTTACACATTTAGTACGATCGGGTAATAAGAGTCACTGTAGTGTGGGCAATGAGAGTTGACTCACATTGCCCGCAATCATTGTAAAATACCTAAAACATTAATTCTCATTCATTACTATTCTAGAAATGCCGAAAATACGTCACAGGTCCACAAATAAGGTTCAGTGGTCACTTTCAAAAGCTGAGGCTCTCATAAGTCAAAGCCACTGAGAAATGCTACTAAAGCCATGAATATACCGTTTTCAAGCCTCCAAAAGCAGTTAAAGAAGAATAATTCATCGGAACCACGTCTCGTACGCCTTCCTGTAATCACAGCAGATGTTGTCAGACCGGATAAAATACTTATCTTCTATTTTTTATGGAGTCACAGGGAGAGAGTCGTTATTTGAATAATAAGGAAAGCAGCTTACCAGTATGCAGAAGACCTTAAAATTTCTCACAATTTTGACAAGAGTGCTAAAATGGCTGAACGGGATTAAAAAGAAATAGCATCTCTGTTCGAAAACCTGGGGCTACAAGTATCAACAGAATAACAGTCTTCAATAAAGAAGAAGTCCAACTATTCTACAGATTATTAGGAGATTTAATGGATAAATATAAATTTACTCCTAATAATATATATAACTGCACCGAGACAGGTATTTCTACAGTGCAAGATCTTGGAAAATATTAGCTCCCAAAGGCATGAAAAGAGTTGGCTCCATAAAAAGTTGGGAAAGAGATGATTTATGATTGACTGACTCTCTTTGTCCTCATAGTGACTATAATTACCCTCAGATATGGACAATGGTGGTCAAAGATGTTTTTTTTTTAAAGTTTAATTTTAATTAATATATGATTCCAAAGATAATGAAACTGTCTGAGACTAATAGAGTAATTATTAAAATACTCTAAAACTTGGTTAAAATAAAGATAAGGTAAAAATGGTGTATTTTATTCTACATCTTGCTTAAGTGACTCCCATTACCCCCTTTTCCCCTAATTGAAAATAATTATACTACAGGAGGACACCTTCATATGCACTGTTGAAACCTGTTTTTATGATATAATGTAGAATAATATATTCTATAGAGGAATCACACATTCTTTTTATTCTTTAACTATAACACGTAAATACATTTTTTAGAGGTTACTCGATACTAAGATGGCAGCTCTTCTCGCATTTACGGCCCTGATATATCGATATAAATAATAGAAATATAAAATGTTGGAAAAAAAGGAAAAACGCAATTATATTGCATTTTTTCTTTTTTTCATACTTGAAACGTATTAATAAATTTACATACAATTCATTTGTTTTGAGTATAACATTAAGTTTAATCAGCTTCACGCTATTTTAACAGATGACATTTTTGATACTTCCTTAACATGATTATTTAATGTTTATAAATTATTTAATTTTTTATATATAAAGTCTTGAGAAAGTTCTCTTGGGAGATATATCTACTGTAAATGAATGCAACGTTTACCTATATAACGCCAATGATTAAAATGTATTGACATCAGCGCGTCATCTAAACACAATATAAAGATTTATAAACTATGAACTCACAATCAGAATTTACTTGCCAAATATATATACAGTAATACCCCGGACTTACGCGGTAGGTGGGACCGAGCGATTGCCGTGTAAGTCGAATTCGCGTAAGTCGGGGTTCAACTTTGCATATAAAGTTTCTTTAATCAGGACCAGAGTTAAAAAAAAAACATAAATTAGAAGAAAAATGTTTAATAAAGTGTAGGATAATAAAAAAATTACATTGTTATGAATAAAGTAACCTAAACCGGAGTTATTTTGATATCGAAGGCTTCATATATTCTAACAACGTTGCCTGCCGAGTTCAATTTTTCTTCTTTTTCAATTCACAAATTTTCATATTTACTTCAAAGTCTTTAATTATATTTAATTTACACATCAAAGACAGTGTTTTTCTTTTCTTGTTATGCTCAAATGACTAATTTTTCATTCTTTTAGACGACATAATTAGAGATTATAATATAAAACAATTTCATGCGGAACATGTTTAAACCTGTCGCTGAACACTGAGTGGACAGAGCGAGAGAGCCGATGCGCGGCAATCAAAATAACAAATCGCGTATCTCCAAATTCGCATAAAACGGGGTAGCGTAAGTCGGGAGCGATGAAATGGAAATATAAATTTAAATAAATATTTAATTTCCTCAAGTGGGAATAGAACCCACAACCAGTTTACACTTTGTGCCCCTGTGCCACGAACGGCCTCAATTTACTTTCTTCTTTTAAAGTGTGGTTAAATACAATAATCGTAATTTAATTATGTCAAATTTCTATTAACCGACTTCTTAAAAGAGGAGGTCATCAATT